>JAMLFT010003093.1:0-23066 GCA_026544285.1 Pachyrhizus erosus | reverse complement strand
ACTTATTATCTACATAGTGATTAATATAAAGAATTAATAAATAAATAATATTAATTAAAATTTAATATTAATAAAATTAAAATTATATTTATTATATTTAAAATATAATTATAATTATAAAATAAGAAATGTGATTTTTTTATTGAATTAAAAAATATGATTTATCTCAATAAAAAAATATCATCTTTTTTTTATTGTGAATTAACGAATGTGATTCATCTCTTAAAAATTAAGAATTAAAGAACATGATATTTACATATTTATTTTGGTTAATTAAGAAACTTTATTATCTATAAGGTTTGATTATAATCATCCCATCATTATTATTAGACTTATATAACATTTTGCTTCCTATAAAATAGAATTTTTTAATCCTTTTTATTTTTATTAGTTTTAATTCTTTAAAGATTTAAAATTTTTTATTTTGACATTGTTGTTAAGTAATAGTGTTACATGATGACATAACAACAACGTTGATAACTGATTGGCTTATCACATCATTAAACAATATGACAAGAAATTCAAGTGTAATTTTTTAAATTGTATTTTAAAATCTTTATCTGTTTAAAATAATTTATGAGATATTTAAAACACAATTATAAAAATAAATTATATGTGGCTGTCCTATCAAAATTTTTATGATGTGATAAGTCAATAGACTATCAACATAATTGTTATGTTATCAATTAATAATGTTACTTGATAAAAAGAACTAAAATAAAAAAAATAAATCTTTAAAAGACTAAAATAAAAAATATCTTATTTTATTGATATCAAAATATTATTTAAGCTTTATTATTATTATTATTATTATTTGAGAATAAATATAGGTTTGGATATTAAGGTACTTATATCCATACATGTATTGGAAAAAACTTATGGATAATTAATTATTGTACCAAACCTTATACTTATTAAATGGGTAATTATACTACTTATTATGGACAATTTTTACGGATATCACAAGGTCTAATACTTGTTGACTTTCTTATTTAAATAGTAAAATTAAAAGTGTAAATATAACACCATAAAAATTTAATATTAAAAATAATAATAGTGATATGGTGTAGTAGCTCAAAAACTAATGAACTAAATCACTAAGAATGAAATAATTAATTAAGAGATAGGAAAATATGATAAAGAAAAGGATTAGAATAAGAAAATATAGGTTAAGACATGATTAAGTCTTGATGAACCTAAGTTAAATATCTATCCACTATTGTTAACAAAAGTCAAAAGAAAGAAGTTGTAAGTCAACTAATCAAAGACAATTTATTAAACAAGAACAAAATTAGTCTAAACTTAATAATTAAAGCCTTAAACTTTAAATTAAATAGTTAATATATTTAAGCCTAATAAAATTAATTAAAATAAAATAAGACTTAATAAAATTAGTAATTCTAATTGATAATTATGCTAATTAATATTTGGTTATTTTTATTAGAATAGAAAATTAAATTCTTAATGACACAAATAATTTGTTAGTAATAATTATAATTACTGAAATTAAATATTCTAAAATGATTAGTGATTTGGAATTAAAATAATTAAAGTTAATTAAATTCCATATATTAATTAATTTTAGAAAGAAGAACTAGTTAGAGATCAATTAATTGATCAATTAAGAAATTTAATTATCTGTTAATGAGTTTGTAAGCAAAATGTTAATTGATTTAGGAAATAGAAATGCTAATTAATTTTTTAGCTCATTTACTATTTTTAAGTAAATTTTCTTTTAAGGATTTTTAATTTGTCTAAGACCTTGGAAAAATTCTAGAAATTTTTTTAATGGAATATTTGAAAACTAAAAGTATGATAATGATTATTAGGATATTGAGATGCTTTGAAAAAAAATTGAAGTTATGAAGTTTTATTATTTTTAAAATTGATATTCTGAAACTTCTAGAAATCTTTCTTAGAGATAAATTAAATGTTAGAAAATAGTTATGATGAGTATTATAACTTGAGAAATTTATTATGATCTTTTGATGCTTTGTGTCTAATGATAATTTATTTAGTATTTTTGGAACTTGTTTAATATTCATTAAAATGAGTAGTTGTATACTCTCTTTTGGATAAGTAACTTTGAAAAATTATAAAATAATAATAAAAGAAATTATTTGGACTTGAGAAAAATCATAGGAGATTATGATGTATGAAGAATGACTTATGTGAAAGAGTAGGACCTTTAGACATGGATGGATATTTTTATTATTTTAGATAACTTAGAAATAGATAATTGAGAGTGAGTGAAATTAATTAGAAAATTATAGCAATTGTCATAAATAAATTACGAGAACTTTTTATTGTGAATAATATGTGATGATAAATTATATTGTTTAGCTTCATAATAATTTAATATGTTTTGCTAACTTTCATAATTAGTGGACCTATAAACTCTTTATATGTGTATATTAGAGAATAAAATGATATGTGAAATATTGATGATTATGATTTGATTATGGATAATTGTGATGATTTAACCTTATTAGGGAGACCTTAATTTTCATTATAACGAGATGCTTAAATTGTAACTTTTGAAAAAAAAAATTATTTTGGACCTTGGAGATCAGGAAGGAAAATCCTTAGATAATATGTGTTGTATATTCAATATGATGTAAGTAAATTGAATGATTTTGAAATGTTTAGTAAATAAACTCTAAAAAAAAGTGCATTTAATAAAATATAGATGATCTCAAGTAAATGATTTGTTTACTACATGTTTCTAGTTCATATTTATACTTTTTCTTCATCTAGAGTTGTTTTTTTTAGTAAATGAAGATTAGTAAATGCAAAAAGATTAGTATACAATTGGCAATGAAATAGTAAATGCAAAATGATTAGTATACAATTGGCAATGAAGATTTGCAATCTAGTTCAGATTTATACTTTTTCTTCATCCAGAGTTTGTTTTTTTTTTCACATACGTTTTTGTGCAATTTTAGCATTGAACAGTAAATGCAATTGCCAATAAAGATTAGCAAACGAACTTGTTACAGAACAGGCCAATACCCAAACTCTACTTGGTTTGTTTCTAAAATTTAGATGGTTAAGCCTAACTGATTGACTTACACATGGATAGTTAACCTTAAGATGCTTTTGGTGTTTTGTAACTGAGATAGCTGTTCTGTCTTGTTTTCATTTTTTAATCCCATAGCACCAGAAAAAAAAAAATTAAAACTGGTTTTTGTGTTTAAGATACAAGCTAAACTCTTGGAGTTTAGTTTACTTCGATAGGTCAAGCTAGCCAATTATGAATAATTCGTGTACAGAAGGCACTTTTTCATTCCTAACAAATCTAACACAAAACATGATCATTTACATGGTAAAGATTGAAAAATAACACGTTTTTCAATTGTCAGTTCATTAATTAAAATACAAAACAAAACAAAACAAAATATTTGGTATATTTATCGTTTACAATAATTTGGATAAATTGCATCTGTACACATTAAATTTAAATGATATTGTTTTCGAAACCTCTCTTCTTCTTCTTCTTTTTTTTATACCTTACACATACATTCTCAATTAGTCAAATTAGGAAAGGTTTGTGTCACAAATTAAAAAAAATTGTGTTATCTAAAAAAATACATAACGTTACGTTCTTATACAATTTAAAAAAAAAAAAGAAAAAGAAAAACTGTATCAAGTCAAAAAGAAGAAGAAGAAAATAATATTAAATATGATGCAACCCAAATCCAAAAAAAAAAAATCCATCTAATTGCAGTAATAACTAACAAATTATTTAATAAAAGTGATTACAGTCATTTAAAGTTTTAGTTTAAGACTGCAGAGTACATAAAACAGTTGACACGGATTTTTTCTGTTTAATGAGTAGTATTGAATTTAAATTCCTGTTAAATACACTAAAAAAAAGTATTATCACATGTAATAGTATTATTTAACATTTAATATAAGTGATTACGGTCTTTTAAAGTTCTAGATTAAAACTGCGGAGTACATATAAAACAGCTGACACACATTTTTTCTGTTTAATTAGTAATATTGAATTCAAACCTTATTAAATACATACAATTTTTTTATATCACATATAATAATCTTATTTAATTCAAACAAAATTGTTTCCATAAAAATTTTGTATCAAAACAGTTATTATTGAGGGGAAAGAAAATTTTGTATCTTTTTCAATCTCCTGTTTAATCATCAAGCCCAGGCATATGAGCCCAGCCCAGTATTAGATCTGACCCCGCTAATGCATTCAATGACCCGGTTGATTATCATAGTGTTACTATTCAAAGAAGATATTACTTGTGAGAAATAAAAATAAAAAAAAATCAAAACGTGTTTAATTGATTAAAAAAACTAAAAAAACATAATCAAATTAATAATACAAAAATTGGAAATTAAAAAAACTAAAAAATTTTATTTGAGTTTAGTTTTCACTCTTCAGTTTTTATTATTAAAACCAGACCGAAGCAAACCATCGTACCTTTAATATAAATTGTTTTTCCTGTATATTAATATATAAAATCTAATTATTTTCTTAACCTAACCTAAATTGATGGTTTTGGTTATGTATGCGAGTCAAGGATTTAATTTTAAATTGAATATTTTTTATGATGAATCTCATCATTATCACATGTTGGTTTTGTTGTTGTATTGTTTATAGTTATGTTTGTCTGGACTCAACAGAACTCAAGTAGTTATTAGCTTCTGTATGAGCCAATTAATTTTTTAAATCATATAAAAATTTAAAAAATTGAATATTACTTTTTGCCTAAAAATCTATCCCAACCGGAGAACACACTCATATGTAGAAGAGAAAAGTAACTTTTGATTGCAAAAACTGTTGGATTATTCCCTGGCAGATTATTGGTAGAGCCTGAAATAATTACCAATTCATAATGAATTTTATATATGCAGAACAAAAGAGATAAAGATGCCATTGTGCAAGAGGGCCACATGGGAGGACCAGTTTGTTTTCCCGTGTTGTCATTCTTAATGACACCACCAACTTGTAATGTTCTAACATCATAGCTTATCATGGCATTTTGAAATAGTCTCTTAGACTAAAGAAACCCTTCCTCCATCTATCTATTCTTTTCAAGCACAGTGCGATTTGATCAAATCGAGGGATTAGAAAAGAAGAATGAGATGTCAATTTGGTAAAAGCATATATCCAAGGCTTTTTCTATTTTCCCCATATTTGTTCACCTTTTGTGGTTTACATTTCAAGCCAAGTCCATTATCGACACTGATTTTGTTTTGTTCTTATCTAAATTGCTTTTTGCTAAAAGGGTCCAAACCATAAAATAACCAACCTTTTCTATGTTACTATTTACCAGTTGAGTGTGCAATTAGAAAAATTGAAAATGGAAAATTAAAAAAAAAAATTGATACAACTTTGTTATTGCAATTGTTGAATCATTTTGTAGACAGTTCCAGATCAATTTGAGTAATGCAGATTCGAAAGGGAATAAGAAAAGGAAAACTAAAGATTCTCAAATAGTACTTTTTTTCTTGAGATATATAATAATATATCCCAGATTGTCAATAATTAATCTATTTTTTAACATAATTTTGGATACAGATTCAGTAATTACTTGGGAAATGAAAAGGTGGGGATGCCAAATCTTATGTGAAATCTCAAAAAGAAATTGCAAATGATTGCATAGAGGGTAGAATCCAACCAACTGTAAAGCCCAGGAACCCACACACAGTTGGACATCAAAGGCATATATCAAATGCAGAAAACTCACATCACTCAAATCCGAGTCCTTCAAGAAGTGTTTAGGAATGAAATGAGAAATATGAAAGAAAAAAAAAATATCACTTTATTTTTTTATAAAGGGAAATTAAATCGGAGGAAGTTAAATGCTATACTCAAAATTCGGATATTCAAAAATAGGAGATTAGATAGCATTCAGTAAATTCCATATTCTCATACTTTAATTGCCTTTCCATACCATTTATTATAACTAGCAAATACTCTACGGTTTTTTTATTCAATATATACAAATATAAAAATATAAATTGTAAAATACTTAAAATATTATTATATTTATGATAAAATATAAAGTGAAATACAAAATAATGTTTAAAACTTAAAAACTAATTTAAGTAAAAGATTGTTGTAGTATTAAAAATTTACAAACATTTATTATATTTAATGTTAATTGAAGAAATTTAAATATTAATCAAAATAATTTAAAATTATTTTTTATTGTATAATTATTTAAAAGTATGAATTAATATTATAACTTATAAGACGTATATCACAAAATTAAAAAGCGCACACATGTATATATATATATATATATAATTTATTTTAAAAATTAAAATACATAATTTATAAGTTGAATTAGTGTTTTTTATGAAAATACTAATTATTATTTTGTTTTGTTAATAATCCTCCATTAAAAATATTTTTATTAAAAATAATTTTTAATATTATTAATATATTTCATCATAGAACCAATAAAAATACTTCAAATTGTATAATATAAAATAATTTATAACTGAATAACAATATTTCTTGGTTACTCACATATTGGTGTTTTTTTTTTTGTAAAAATAAGTTTTTTTTATTAGAAATAATTTTGTTAAAGTTAAATATGACCATTATAGCAAAGTTTATTTTTTAAATATTTTACATAATTATATATTTAAGATTCAAACTTAAAATCTCTATAAACACTTAAACAATATCTCATAAGTTAATTCACATGTTTGTTAGTTTAAATATTTTTTTTAGAAACAATCTTATCTAAGTATTAACAATTATTAAATGTGGATATCTCTTTTAATAAAAATTTAAAATCAATTTGTTAGTTGCATGAAACTAACTTTTTTGTTAAACTCAAATTCATCAATAATATAGAGATTAAAAAATATTTTTTGTCCTTGTATTTTTAATAAAACTTAATTTTAGTCTCCAAACTTTAATTTTAATCAATTTTACCGTAAATTTAATAAAAAATAGTAGTCTTTCTCATTTTTTATGATAAAAATTACATGTGATGAAGGATAAAAAGTATTATTATTTTTTTAAAAATTCAAAACCAAATTAATCAAAATTAAAATATAAAAATTAATACTAATTTTTTTTATCAAGGACACAAAAACTAAAAATATATTTTACTTTAATGTAAATTGGAAATGTTCATAAATCGATAAAATCCCATAAAAACTTTTATTTACAAATCTTCACAGCACCTATGTTTAGATTTTTTTACTTTTTATATATTTATAAAATGTTGACGTAATTTATACTTACTTTTGAAAAATTATTTAGTTATAAATATATATTTTAATAACCATTTAAGTATAGTTATACAAAAATAATTATTAAGTTATATAAATTTATTTTAAACAATACATTACTTCTTTTCTTAAATGTAATTTTTTTTAAAAAAATATTATTAATTATTATTTTTATCAAAATATCCTTAATTATTTTATAATAAATACTATAAATTAATGTAATAAATTTATTTTTATTAGGAATTAAAAGATGATTTATTATATATTAATTAATTAGATATAAAGTAATTAAATAAAAACATGACGAGTTTCAATAAATTGAAGGATAATTTTAAAAATAATATAATTATTAAAATAATATCATTAATTAAAATTAATCAATTTTTTTAAAAAAAAGTGTGAATTATTTTAAAAAAATTATATTAAGAGAAAAAAACAGTATATTTAAAGAGTTATATAACTATTAGTTATAGAATGACTTATAGATATAGACCTAACATTTGATATTTTTATTATTTTTATATTTTTTATATTTATTATTTTTAATACTCTCAAAATGATTAAAAAAATAAGAGTAAAATTAAAAAGTTGATAAAATCCTTTGTTTTAAAATGAATTAGATTGGACCAAATTTAAATTTTAAATCAAACAGTTATTAGATAATAAATTAATAAAAACCCAAATGATTAAATGAGATGTTTTTTCTTTGTAAAACAGATCTAATGTGATATATGAACACCCCTGGTATAAGCAACTGATTCTACGAAAATTGTTATTAATTTGATAATTAAAAAATTGCCCAATTTCTCTGTGCTACCAAATTATCTCAATCATAAAGGTACTAAGAACCACCGTTTTGGACAAAACATGAAAAAGTTGTAAGTCACAAACAACGAAAGGTCACGTTCAATCTTCGTTTTGCTGAGGCAAACTACGTTAAAGAGCTTTCATAAGCAAAGACAACCCAAGAAGGGTATCTGATCTGATATAGCAGTAGTGCCAAAATCCATCTTCACCCACAAACACAAACAAAACAAAAGCTTGAAACTTTGCCTCCAATTCAGCGACCCACTTGCCGGAAGTCCCGTTTTCCGGCGAAGAATGGCGGTGGAGAGTGACAAAACGGGTTCCGATGGGAAAGTTTGGAGCTTTTGTAGCATGCCATTTTGGCAAACAACTCATGCTTCTTCATCTTCTTCTTCAACAACTTCTATGCATAATAGTATTCACCATCAGAGCCAGATTCTTCAGTCTCTTGATAGATCCACTCATCAACCTTCCACCACTGTTTCTTCTGTGGCTAAGTCTTTGCTCCCCACAAGGAGAAGGCTCCGTCTTGATCCTCCCAACAAGCTCTACTTTCCTTGTATGTCTCTCATTATTAATTTTTTTGCCTTTTTTTTTCATCAGTTTCTGTTTTGTTGTTTTAGTTACATTAGCCAATTCAAAGTGTGGTTGTTGTATCTTGTTTCCATTTGTTGCTTGTGAGTGGATTATTCATGACTAATGTGCCCATTTGTGAGCTTTGTTTTTTTATTAAATTATTGATTTGGTCCTTGTAATTCTCTTCATTTAAAGTTTTAGTCCTTACACATCATAAAAGTTTAGTTTCGGTCCCTGGCGCTAAGACCAGACAAGAATTCCTGACAGTGTCAAACCATTACAAAAAACTTTCTAAGAGTGATAAATTCCTACATAAAGAGTATGTAGGGACTAAAATGAACAGTTTTTTTGTATAGAGACTAAAACGAGGATAAGTATAAGGATTAGATGAATAGTTTAAGCTTATCTGTTTGTATATGTTTTATTTTAAGGGGTAGTAACATGGATTTGGTCTGGAGCTTGCATTGGATGTTAGTTTTGTCTCTTGTCTGATATGATGTGTGACTTTGTTTTGAAGATGAACCTGGTAAGCAAGTTAGGAGCGCCATCGCAATTAAAAACACTTGCAAGTCTCATGTAGCTTTCAAGGTGCGGTGCATATGGCTACTGTTGTTTTATTCTTGTGTTGTTGTATACAGAAAGTGGTATTTGACTTGTCATGTTACACATAAGATAAATTTGGAGACTAATTGTGCCTAGTTTAGCGGTGTTGAAAATTTAGAATGTTGCCGACACTAATTGTCAATGTGTGTTGAAATTCTTGGGAAACATTTAGCTGTAGTTCAACTTTCTACGATGTGGATATGTGAGGTCAGGAAAGTGTCTTAGCTGGACTGCTTCTCCAACTGTGGCTAGACTGGAGAAACATTTCTTTAGAGCAACTAGAATATTTTTGCAAAACTGGGGTTTTTCATTAAAACAGATTTAAACTCTTAGAAATTTTGCCAAAATTAGGATAGGAAGTGAAACTCGTTGAACATGACCATCTTCATATTTAGTGTCACGGCATACATTTTATAGTATAAATACTTCTATTGTGTATTGACTTTAGTGAAATAATTATATCATCCTGTTGCTTACTCTATTTATCCTCTGTTAAGGTTACTACTAATACTATTGTTTTCTCTTGTCTTAGTTTCAAACAACTGCACCCAAGAGTTGTTATATGCGCCCTCCGGGTGGTATTCTTGCACCTGGTGAAAGTATAATTGCAACTGGTATTTTATCCTTCTAAACTAGTGTTAAACAAAAAATAAGTGAATGCTTGCAAGTTGGGAAATTCTCTTACAATTGTATCCTGTATTTAGCAGTGTTTAAGTTTGTGGAGCCACCAGAGAACAATGAAAAACCAATTGATCAGAAAAGCAGGGTTAAGTTTAAAATCATGAGCTTAAAAGTGAAAGGTGAAATGGACTATGTACCAGAACTGGTAATGTATTATTGCCCCTTATATATGGTGTCTGGTATCTCTCTTCATACTTCATCCATAATGCTTTTAAATACTGATCACAGTTGTGCAATGTGATCAATTATTCATGCAGTTTGATGAGCAAAGGGATCATGTAGCAGTGGAGCAAATTTTACGTGTCATTTTTCTGGACCCTGAACGCCCTAGCCCTGTAAGACTAATAATTAGAAAAATTAAAATTAGTGACAGAAAATTCAAACATAAATATTAAATAATCCATCAGTAAGTTTAGTGATCCCAAAATTAGCAAGGGAAAAACAAATTTCCATCACTAAATGTGGTTTCTAATTCATTAACTTTTAGTAGTTATATATCTAAAATGAAAACTCACCCTAGTTTTTACCTAGTAGGCTGTGCATGATCATACAGTTGTAATAAGAATCAGTTACTAGTAAATTTGATACACCTCATATTTATACTGTTGTGAAATGAACTGTTAATTCTAATTATCTTCTCCAATTTGAAACATGGTTTCTCAAAGTCATTGGATAAGCTTAAACGGCAGCTAGCAGAGGCTGAGGCTGCATTGGAAGCAAGAAAGAAGCCCCCAGAGGAAACAGGTCCTCGAGTAGCTGGGGAAGGACTTGTTATAGATGAATGGGTGAGACATATTAATCATGTCTTTTTTCTCATTTTGGTCTAGCTTGTGTTGGAAATACATGGTCTCATTTCATTTTATCTCATTCATATTCATTGCTTTTTGTGTAGAAAGAAAGAAGAGAAAGATACCTGGCCAGGCAGCAGGTTGAAGTAGTAGATTCAGTGTAAAATATTTCTTGTAGTTTTTTTGTTTGTGTCCTTAATGTTCTCCAATTGGTATGTTCAGAAATTGATGTGTCAAATGTGGTTGAGTGACCTAGTAAAAGTGCTCTAAATAGATATTGTGAAAGCATTTCTTTGTTCCATTTAGTTAGCATGTTTGTGGTGTTAGATAAGATTGAATCAATGATTGGTGGTGGTACTTAATTATACTTTGCATCAGCTCTTATAATTTGTAGGTAGATATCTACAAATGTAATTGATCTTTGCATATTTGAATTTTTACTATCATGTAACTTTTGCTGTGGATGATAGATTTATCCCAGATTGTATCCTGGTGTTCTGTAGCCTCTCTAGTCTAAACAGACACGATACACAGATGTACAAATGTGGGTGGGAGAATATTAAGAAGCTATTGTTCTTTTAATTATAAAATTTTGGTGGTTTGTGTCAGTTTTGGAAAAAATAAAATTTAGGGGTAATATTTTAGTTTTTTGTTATTTTAAAATATAAGTTGAAAATTTACATTGATTATTAGTGCCATTATTTAATATTTATTTTTATTAGGAAAGATATTAAAGGGAAACTTTAGTTTTAATTAAAAAATCATATAAAAATATTTAAAAAGCACTGCATCTATAACTAATTTTGATAAGTATATTGAGGGAAGGTAATAACTAATAACAGTTCAGTAGGTTAAAATAGTAACATTTCTTTTTATTTAATATAAATTTAATAAGTGTGTACTGTGAGAATAAAAAATTTATATCATCAATCAATTAGAAATTATATTTGGTGTAAATTTTAAATTAATTATTATAAAATTAATAAATTTATTATATATAATATTTTGTTATTAAATGCTAGTATAAAAATTTATTATTATTATTAAATAATACATGTATCAATAGATTAGAGGTTTTTATAGTTTATTCAAACACATTGTTAGGAATGATAAATTTGTTAATTTTTATAATTATTTTAATGATAAATTTATTTTAGGAAATAAAATGAGAAAAAAAAAAGAAATGGAAAGTCATATGATTTTATGTTATTTAGTAAGAAAGTTAAAATTTCTTTTTTATTTTATTTAGTTAAATAGAAAGTAAAAGAAAATAAATGTTGATACATCAAACAACAGAAATATTTCTAATTAAAAAATATATAAAAATAAAAGTATTGTAGTCTTTTAACTATGCTAAAACCTTTCTCTTTCCCTTCTCTCTCAAAATGGAGGAATTACTGCAAGAATGAGTCTCACATTCTTTATTTTATTCATACTTCCCTCCAATGTTCATACCAAAGAATGGAAAAATTCCGTAGGTTCCATTATTGGGTGGGCAAATCTAACGAGTTGCACTACATCAAGCTCACATTAATCGATCTCATGCGTGTATTTAAAAAACATTACAACAGAAGAAGACAGAAAAATTAAAACCAACGTATTTTTTTCATCCGCACATCCCTAAAAAGACCATGACGCTTCCACTTTCCAACAGCCAGTAGCTGATCCTTTTGAAGTACTTATGCAGAAATTTTAGGATTAATGGATTATAAAACTATTAAAATCTCAACCAATAGATTATGAGAATATTGGACATGCACTGAAAAAAATATTTTTACACTGTCATATATTTAATATGATTTTCAATTAATTAATATTAAAAAATTAAAATGAATTACATTAATAATCTATAAAAAAAAATTGAATTATATATAATATTTTTATTTTTTTAATATTTAGAACAATTTCTTATAATAATATTATGTAATAGTTTTTAAATAATTAAGAGAGTTATTATAATATACAAGAATTATAATATTTTTAAAAAAAAATAGTAAAGTAAATATATATATATATATATATATATATATATTGTATAAAATTGAAAAATACTTAGAAATAAGAGTGTAATATGTTTAAACTTTATATAGATCAAATATACCCATTAAATTCATAAATTATTATTTAATTTTATCTTCTAAAATACAATTTGAATAGGTTCACATCTATTTTCTGAAGCAATAGTAAGTTTGTAGCTAATTGGGCGCTGACCGTGCAATCCTGCATCTTTATTGCAGGTTTCATTTTAACAGTTATGTATTTGTAGAAGGTATGATTAGATTACCTTGATACTTTATTAATTTTAAAGAAAGTGTCTAGAAATGTCTTTTTTTTTTTTTTTACTTTTTACTAAACAAAAGTAACAAATATCATTTATCTAAAAAAAACATATGCAAATATCATTGTATATTTTTACAGTATCGGCACAAAGATAAAGCAATCCAAATTTAAGTTTTAAGTTCATTAATAAAAAATATTTATTATTAATTTTTATATAACAAAAAAAAAAGTTACGTTAAAAAAAAGTACAATATATAATTTTTTTTATTTAAAATAAAAAAAATTCTCTTAAAATTTATTTTATACTTCATTTATCATTAAATTTATCCTATGTTTTAAGTCAATGACACAATATGTAACTAAGGGACAATTCTTTCATGAAAAAAAAAAAATTAGTTAACAAAGCTAGTTAGAGTTAAAAATCAACTGTATTACATGAGCAAAATTAAATACAGGCATATAAATTAGTTTTCTACTTATACCATCTTCAATATAGGATCTTTCTTTGACTTCTTAAGTTTCACTTTTATACATAATTTATTTTTATTTTTTTCAATTTAAATAACTCATAAAAATTAACCTCTCCAATTTAATACTTCTAGAAAATTAATTAAATGAATTCCACCAATATCTTACATACTTATATTTCATCAATTTTTAATAACATAAATTACTTTTTCTAACATATATGACCACTACAAGAAATAAGTTGTGCTTCTATAACTATTAAGGACCGGTTCTTGATATTCTCCAACGATATAATAAAATTAAGGACCGATTCTTATTATTTAAAACCCTTTGACAACTACAGTTGCTCTTAGTATCTTGTGAGAGACAAGGAAAAAACATTTTTAAAGGAATTGTTTCACGTAACTTCTTTAAAAAATTGTTTTATAACCCGTGGATTTAATAGATAGAGATCATAAGTTAAGGACCAATGATTTGAGAGAGATATAATTTCAAAAAGTAACATTTTGATTGATTAAAAAATTATTAAACAAACTACCACATACACAAATCAACTAATAATCTAATACAAAAATATTTTAACTTAATTAATGATGATGAACTCGAATATTGCGTTAAATATTAGGAGTCAGACGTATTTTATATGATGATGTGAAGCTAACTTTGCAACCAACTTATTAGCTTCCGAAATAATATTATTTTAGTCAAACTACCAATATAAAAGTAACTCTCCCTATCCGAATACATAATTTTAATAATACACAAGAACAAACAATTTATGTCCAATTACTCTCCCTTTGTTCATTTTGTTATGATACTTTTATGGCAATGTTTTAAAATCTCTAGAGAAAGTTAAGCTTCGAACTAGCATCCCCATTGTTCTGCAAAGCTTCTCAATTCATATTCAGGCATCCTATTAAAGCTTAGCGTTAGTTACAATTATAGGACAGAGGATACATGCTTGAATCTCCATGGCCAAAGTGAAGGTCAAGAAGCCATAATTATAAAACTACCTAATCCCACCGAATCAGGATCTGGTCTATTGGCAAATTGATGTTAGGTTCTGTGCTAACGAAAGCCATTCGCTAACCACTCATCCTCACGAAAGCAATTGTTAGCTTAGGTTAATGCTTCATGTTATGTTATTCATAATCACTAGCTCTCTTTACTTTTATACATTAAAAAGATATCACAATACTCTTGTTATATATTTTATGATATAATTACATGTTTAGCTTTTAATCTTTCCTAAGTCTTAATTTAGATATACTAGCATATAATTGTCGACTATATTAACCATATTGATATAATGTATATTTAATAAAATTTCAACTAAATTACAATTTAATTACTAAATCTTAAATTAATTAATTGACCAAATGATCGTAGCTTCAGGAAACTCTATTCTCAACAAATAGAAAGCTAACATCCGATCAAGACGTTCAAACAAACTCCCATGTCTACAAGTAAAGGACGTTCCTTGGAAGCTCATGCCCAAGAGATTACAATCCTGAACAAAGTTACGAAAAGCAATATCACCCTTAATAGAAGTTGAGTGAAAACCTCCTACCCTTTCATGATCACAGAGGACATAGTTGAAATCACCCGTTAAACACCAAGCGTAGCTAACTTGTTTCCAATGGAGGATTCATTTGTATAGGATTGGGACAATTCCCCCCACAAAGCTTTTTTTTTTATATATATTTAAAAATGTTAAAAAAGATTGACCCTTTAAAAAAAAATAAGTTTTGCCTCCATAAGATAGTTTTTTAAATTAATGTAGAAAGTTACAAAAGATAAAAGATAATATTGGATTTTTTTTATTATAATATTATGTATTTTGTAAAACCTTATGATATTTTTTTATAAAGATATTATAAATCTTGAACTCATATTTCACTTGAATATGCAATAACTTCTTGGATTGATTAATAACATCCATCCTCTACTTAGATGAGTACCAAATGCACCAAATAGCTCCTAATTGACGTTGTGTTTCAATAACATAAGATTTATCCAAGGAGAATCTATAGATATTACTTCATGATCTTTCTCTCCACTAATGTGAGTTTCCAACAAGTAAAGAACTTTAACATCAAACTCCTTTATCAAATCATTCACAAGACCTGTGTAACCTTTTCCTCCAACACCCCTACAATTCTAGCATAAAATATTCTGAGACATGCTTGAGGTAACCGTTGACGCCCAAGTAACCTCATCTTGATTGCCCAAAACAATGCACCATTTGATTCCATACTAGTCATGGTTAAACTACAAACACCTGGGTTTATAACTTAATACATTGCCTTTGCATATGCTCATGTCTTATTATCTAGCACAATTGTATGTGTGGTTAAATCAAGACCCATCGTTGACAAGCTATGTTGTGTTGTTTGGGCCATTTCAACACATTTTAGGATCATCATTAGTCATATTTATGTCTTGTGATAATTGCCTTAGTTAATTAAGTGTTGAATGATTTATGAGATAATTATTTTATTTTTGTCCTCATTTAGAGTAATGTTTAATTCATTTAATTTTAAATTTAAAAATATTTAACTTTTAGTTTAGTTAACTCATTAAATATTTTGAAAGTATTAAAGAAGAATTTCAAAGAAGAATTTCAAAGAAGAATTTGCTTAATCATACCATATCACTAAGCGAATGAGTCATTTGGTGAAAAACATATTTTATTAATCTGGCTAAATGAGAAGGACATGTTAAGCAAATAGAGCAAATGCAAAAGTCTCAAGTTTGGCTAAGCAAGCATAGATGGCTAAGTGAGCCTAGATGGCTAAGCAAATGTTTATTTTGTTCTTAGTATTTTTTTGTACATTCATTAAGCGAGCATGACTACCTAAGCAAATAGTCACTACAAATGGAAAGTCTAGTTGTATATATTAAATGGATATTTTTCATTTATGAGATACTCTATATTTTTGTATGAAAAATGTTATTCCATTGAATGTAGAAGACTCTCCTTACTTGTTTTCATCATTTTCCTCCATTCTACATGTATTTGATGTTACTCATGACTATGAGTAACTAATTTCTTCATTGTTAGGATTAAATGTAATTAAATTTATATTTAACTCTCTTGTATATTTTGATATATATATATATATAGTATTCAGATTGTTCTTTAATGTTGGAATTTTGTTTTTTGTTTAATACTCATGTGAAATGATCAACCATGTCTTGTTTTTATGACATGAATGTGATTGAAAAATATTTTCATTATCTTGAATTGAAGTCAAAGACTCGATGAAATTTGTATCTAAGAATTGAATTTGGATCATTGATTATCTTGAGTCATAAAATATAAAGCAAGTATCGATATTAAATTTTTGAATAATTAAAACTTAATGACAAAATTTAGAGTGTTTTCATTGAAGGGATTAAGGTAAAAATTTATTTGTTGAATGATTTTAACAATGAGATTCAAATGGAGTATATTAGAGAATGCCATTTAATTAAGGCTAACCTCGATAATGTTTTATCATTTGAAAACACTATTTATTTATTTTCTTTGTTTTAACCAAAAAACCATATAATCAAAAGCTTTTTAACAACATTTCCTTTTATTTGTTCTAATTTTAAGTTTCAAACAACCATTTCAAGATTTTTACTTAATTGTTTTTGTTGTACTCTTTAGCTTTGATAGAAATGTTATGAAATTTGTGCACAAGCCCTCATGGAAACGATACTCTACTTATGGCTTGTCTACTTGTACAATTGGTACGTTTATCAATGACTTAACAAATTGGTCCATCCTTGAAATGCTAACACCTTGGGTAAGACCCTTAACGACAAGATTTTTGACTTGTCTCTTTGCCCATCTAGAATCAATTGAGAAATAATTAACTTTTTTTTTTAAAAATGTTTGACTTCAAGTGGGTCATCCTTGCCACATTGATTTTGGGGATTCATATCCCTGTCATATTATGCACTTTCATAAAATCCTATAATTCTTATTAGATAGAATATCCATCTTGTTATTGTGCATCATGATTGGCACCTTAGGGGTTTGAACAATATTATCATATTGCAAACAATCATATTGAGAGTTAGTTTCCGTATTACTTGGAATAGGCATAACATTAATAATTTGTGATGAATCAACCTTTTTCTTTGCTCCGTTATTAATTCTCCTACTTGTCTTTTTTTTTTTTTCTTATAACTAGCATCCAAGAATTATACAAAGTTGTTGAATCTTATTGGATTAGATTAGGGGAATACGCCAATAAAGGATTCGTATCATAGTTAAGGTTGACATCAACATTTGTCTCTTTTTTAAGCATCATTGTCAACCTCCATAAATACCTCTGATCATACCTTTTTTTCTATTAGGGTTGACTATCTTTTGATTAATGAATTTTTATACATTAGGATTGTTTATGACTAAATTTTCTATAACTGAAGCATATAGAATGTCGACCTTTATACTTGAATATAATAATGTGACTTAAAACATTAATTTGGACTAACTTTATCCTAAAATCAATTTCCACACAAACTTTTATAAAGTAACCCCTAAAATGAATAAAGGTTAGTTTGTCAATCTTGAATATATACCAAATTTGCTACCTACTATAAAAAAAAATTATCATTCTAAAACTCAATTAACAAACTCAAAATGCCAATCTATGTTGCAAGTTTTCTTACTTGTTTTGCATTAATAACAACCACAATATAATGGTTTGTAATCATACAAAGACTCAAAGAAACCATGTCTATAATCCTCCCTTGTTGAAAATTGAACCAAAAAATAGTTCTGGGACAAATCCACAATACAAATTGAACCCACCTTGGCTCATTCCCTTGGCACTTTATTCTCAATCATCTTGAGGCTAACACGTTTATCCAACAAATTAACAATGAAGGTATTTTACTACAACGCACACTATTTTTCAAACTCTTCCAATGTGACCGAAATAATTGGACAGGGATCCAACTCTTGACATATCGCTTCCTCTCCCTTCCAACACTAAAAAGACTCTTCACACAAGTTTTAGAAGATCCTCCCTCCACAGCCACCACTCCTACATCATCATTCATGACCTTATTACCAACTACACTATCATCTTCCTCAAATGAATCCATCTCCAAAACCTTCGCAAAGCCCTCTCCCATCACCAATCTTCCTTGTCTCTAGTTAACAGTATTTTCATATGACATATTAAACATATTCTATATTTACATATATAATTCAATATACTAATTTTTTTATAAAAAAAAAAACCCTACATATTCAATGAGTCGAGGACAAACAAATACGATACTATTTCTCCTATAAAATCTTGTGATTGTATATACTATTAATTATATTAAGCCTCTAAAGTATATTATAAGTATAGTATTTTTTAAAATGATAATTTTGTGATTAATTTTAATAATAAAACAGTATCTTTATCTTATTAGTTTGTTGAAAGAAAAGCATATCAAAATTATATAGAACATGTCTAATATATAATTACTAAGAAATGTTAACATAAATTTTAAATTTATTTCTGAACAATCATATAGACTATGGTTTTTTATGATATATATTGTCAATGAAGATAATTTAGGTTGAGTAGAGTAAAACTACTATAAACTTAAACTCTGGTTCTGAGTTATGAGTAAACGACTTTTTTTATATAAAGAAAACATAAGAGGAAAGAAGAAGAAACACAAATATAAACCTTGATAACTTTTTGTCACCCTTCGTAAACCCTGATTAAACCTTATCCCTTAACAACCTATCAACAAAATAAAATAAAGACGATGAGAAGAAAAGAAAAAGACAGAACGTGAAGTTTGTAAGTGATTGTCGGATTTTAATTGGCCCACTACCTATGACTATTCCATATTTCTTCGGATAAGGCCGCCACCTGTTACTCTTTCAGCCAACAATTCATACGATTTTATTCTCTAACATTTCTTCTCACGCTACGCTATCTCACGATAAAGTCATAGACAATATTCCCACCATACTCACTTTACATCATCATAGTTTTTTAGTTTGATACCATTTATGATTTATTCGAGTTTGAGTCAACTAAAATGGTTAAAGGTGATAAAGCTTTTAATATTAAATTTTAAGGTAAGTTTATTTTTAAGAATTCAATTTGATATTATTAATTGAAGTATAAAACTAAAATCTCTCACCAACTAATTTACCTGCGTGATGGTAAATCTCCACTCCATTTAACAGCGTGTTTACACTTCATAGAAAGCTTTGTTTTATTATTTAATTAAATGATAAATATTCTGTTAAGCATGGAACACGAGCTTTCCATTGCTTCATAAGCATTCAATTTTTTTTTTCTAGACGATTATGTAGTTTTTAGAATTATAGTGAATCCCAAAATTCGCCGTTAAGAAATTTAACAATACACATATATCACACACTAATATTGAAGAAAAAAAATACGATCAGTATTAATATTTCTTTAGGTGAGACTGATATCTTTATAACCTAATTTGTTAGAGGATTATATCAACAAGGCTATACACGATTAATAAATCATTAAGTACTGCAAACATATTAATAAATTAATATTTTTTATTCGTAACCAATATCGTATAACATGATTTATTCATAATTTTGTTTCATATAGAAAAATATATTTTGAAAAAGAAGTTAACTTCTTAAATAAATTGAATCAACTCTTAATTTTTAATTAAAAAAATACTAAAAATAAAAAAATATTATTTATTTGTAATTGCCTTTATTTATATAGACAATTTGATTTGAAACTATTAGACATTAAATATGAGTATCTTTCATATTATAAATTTAAATCAAGAGAATTGATCATTAAATGATAAATAATACCTATTAAAATTAATTATTTATAATAAACTGCAGTCAATTAAATAAATAATATTAAAAAAAGAATATCGCTAACCTTTTTTAATATATAAATAAGAATAATTTTAAAAAATCATAATTAATGTTTATTTTTAACTTTTGAATCAATTAATAATTTTTTAAAAGTAACCAAATAGAAGAAACGAGGAGTGCAATCAATTTATTAAAATCTAGTGGAAGGACATGTAATCTATGCTTGTATATGCACTTTTTTTATAATGCTTTTTATTATATATTAAAAATAATATTATTTAAAAAATTAATAATAAAATATAAGAATAAACCACTATTAACATATATGACATAAATAATAATATTAATATATCTTTAAAGATCAAAATGATAATAAATAAATTTAAATATTTGATTAAATAATTAAAATTTTAAAAATTTATTTAAATTTTTTAAAATTTTAAAAACTAATTTCACAATGTTATAAACTTTTGAAGAAGTAAAATATTTATTTACTTTATAAGTAAATACGAAGAAGTATGAGAAAGATGTGAGATACTGAATAAAAAAATGAAATTAAAACAGAGTGATAGATGGTTTATGACATTTAAAGGTATTGAACTAAATAAAAAATAAAAAAATAAGATCAAGATGGAGTACTTAATGGTTTGTAGTAGTTAAAGAATAAATAAATTTTAAAAAACTGAAAATTAATAGTATGTTTGATTTAAGAAAGAAAGTAAGAAAAAAAAAAGATGAAAAAAAAAAAGAATGGAAAGTAAGATAATTTGGTGGATTGTTTGATGAGAAAGAAAAGAAAGAGGAAAATAAATATAGAATAAAAAATATTTTAAATATTAAAAGTTGATAAATAATTTTTTTTAAGATTTTTATTTAAATATTATTCAACATTATAAATCATATTATATATAATTATTTTTATTTATTATTTATTTTTATTAATATATGTTTTGAAAATAAATTATATATTTTTAATTATTATTTTACATATAAAAAATCTACATAAACACATAGTTAAGATAAAATGTCTTAAGCTGTCTTTCTATCCAATTTAGGAAGGATGAGTTTTTTTTTTTTTAAATTCATTCATTTTGATCTTTCCATCACTTTTTATGTGTTTCAAATGGTTGAAGAAATCCATTTTTGATAATTTTTATTCCTTTTCATTCATTCCTTTCATTTTCTTTTATACCAAATAAAAAGTAAAAGTAAAAAAGAAAGAAAAGTATAAAAACTTTTAAGAGAAAGAAGGCAAAGAAAGAAAGAGATCATTTTTAAGATATTTAATTAAAGATAAAATAAAAAAATAAAAACTTTCTTTCTTCGTGTTTAATTGTATAGAAAGTATAAAACTATATACATACAAAATTACGTAAATATCTTTAATAATAAAAAAAGTATAGAAAAATAAGATAATATAATATTTTTATTCTATAATGACAATTTTCTTTCCTTTTCACTCCAAAATGGACAGATAAAAAAAAATTGAAATCTTTATATTTTTTTTTATATTTCTTTCTTATCTAATGTGACAACAAAAGAAGGAAAGAAACAATTTTGTATTTCCTTCCTTCCCTCATCTTACATTCTGCTTAGCTTTCCAAATTTAAAACAAAGTGTAAATGTGAGTACCACTTATGTTATTACAAAGACCACATACTCTCTTACTAAAAACAATATTATTCTAATCAAACAAATTTATTATAAATAAATAAAATGTATCGTTAAATATTTAACATAATTATATATTAAAAAATAAAATTTAAAATTACTAATTAAATTAAAAGAATTTAATTAAAATTTGTGGTGATGATACATATAGATAATAAAATAAATAAAAATTGCAATCCTATTAATGTCATGATCATTAATAAATTTGAGGTGGCTGAAAATATTATAGGCTATATGTCTTGGGATGCATCCAAGATCCAAATAAAGACAAGGACCCACCACTAACAAAACCACTTCACTCACCATTTTTCCCACTGCTCCCCTTCCCCATGTTTCCTCTATAAAGACTTTCAGTTTCCTCGTCCCCAGCAACAAAAGAGACATGAGTTACTTGCTCCGCGTTTGGATGTCCACCACCGTTGCCGCCGCGGAGGACCACCCCCACAAGGGCCGCAGAAGGTTCTTCTCCGCCAGAGACTGCTCCGAGCTGAGACCCGCCGGGAAGACTGACGTCGAACCTAGACGTGGCCGGGCCGATGACTCTCTCCGGAAAGTTATGTACTTTAGTTGCTGGGGCCAGGGCTAGCTAGCTACCATCCTCACATACTCAATTTCCTTCTCTTTTTACCCTTTCAAGTCTTGTAAATTGTAAGTTGTACAGAACTTAATGGAATTCAATTTCCCAATTACCCATTTTTTTCTTTCTAAAGTTCACAGAATTTTAATTAATTAAGAAAATACTAACAATATGTGTAAACAAAGTTACAAAAGAATCATAAGAACCATTAATGCAACATGATGACGGTTATGTCTTGAATCTAGTAGTTGGTCATCTTGTTAACTAGGATGGGAGATTTCTGATTACATTATTCTGTGACCTTAGCATTACATCTGAGATTTGATATCACTGTCAACATTTTGGGATTAGATTTTTTGTGACTGACATATTTGTTGCTGGCGTGGATGAGCAACTTTATCCATACTTGGTTGTCACTTTGTCTATTGTTTATATGTAACTTTTAAACAATATTTATATTCCTCTTTATCACATTATTTATTTTTAACTTAAATGTATTTTTATTCTTAAAAATATCAAGATTTTTTATTTAAATTTTTATAAAAGTTTTTTATTTTTATTT
>JAMLFT010003092.1:0-23066 GCA_026544285.1 Pachyrhizus erosus | reverse complement strand
AACTAGGGACGGAGCCAGCCTTCCAATTCTGTAAGCCAATAATAAAAATTAAATTTTAATATATATATATATATATAAATATTAAATTTATATAAAATATTCATAATTATGTGTTTTAAATGATCCAAGAATATATTTAGAAAATATATTTATAAAAACAACAAACTAATATATATTTTTAAAGACCTGATCAAATTATTAATTTCTTTTCCTGATAACAAATTTAATGAATTTATAATTAAGATTGCTATACAAAATATTTATACTGTTTTATATGAAAATATCCTATTAGTTGTTCTATAAAAGTCTACTAAATCAAACTGAATTATGTTACTTATTGATAGTTAACAATGAAAAACAAATTACTTTCAAAGTTTTAGAAAATAGGATAAGAATGTTATGATGTTTGGTTAGGACGGGAAAAATAAAAACTATATATATAAAAAGAATAGTGATAAAATGAGAGAATAATATTTTTCACATGTCTCAAAATTTAAGATGTCAATTTTGAATATAATGTATATAAGTTGATCTCATTAGAAAAAGTTAATGTATTACCTTTTAATTTTCAAATCAGTTTATAATTAAATCAATATAAAACAAGAGTTAATAAAGTCATTTGATTGTAAATGTAATTATTTATAGTGTTTAAAATTGTAATAATAGATCATAAAAGAAAATGACAATTAAAAAGAAAAACCAACGATACTAAAATATTTTGTCAAAACAGAAGAAAAATATAATTATTTCTACCAAAAAACTATAAAAAGAAAACTAGAGTATTTGTCTACAAAGAGAAAGAAAAACATCACCAATTATCTTTATATAAAAACTATAAAAATTCATAAAATATTTTATATAAAAAATACTTAAATATTACTATTTCACAATAAAATATTCTTAATAAACATAGTAACCTTACTATATATATATATTGAAATTTTTTAATTTAAAAAATAAAATAAAATTAGAAAGGAGGGGGGAACGCCCCCTAGACATATGAATGGATCCACCCGTGTTTTTTTTTTTTTTTTTTTTTTAACAGAAGAAAGCTTATGGCATTTCATTAATATCAGATGTTCAATACAAAGAGGAACAAAAATCGAAAACCATTGGTGGCATATGATATAACTGCTCTTGCGATAACACGAGTCACTACATTAGCCTGCCTCTTAACAAACTTCACTCTAAAGTTTGGAAACTGAGAAAGGATTTGTCTGAACTCATCTAAGGTGGGTCCACCCTGCTTATATCACAGTAAAATATGTTTTTCTTTTACTATATTATGCATAGAAAATATTTGTTAGATTTGTTGATGAATATTTATCGGTTACATTTTTTTATTTATATAATAAACTATTATTTGAAACTTTAGTCGGAGATGTGCTCATAGTTACTGTTAATTTGTATTTTAAGCATATGTGCCAAACTACCTTTTATGGAAGATAAATGTGAAAGAAAAAAAAGTAAATTAATTATAAACAAAATTCATATACTGTTAAGATATTGAAGAAAAAATTATAGAAAATGAACTTTACATCTTGTACATTGCAGTGTTATGAATATGAAAGGCATTGTAATTATCTGGCTAACTAGATCGAATTCATGTTATTGTTAAGAACAGTGACTTCTCCTGCATTTCGTAAAGTCATCGCTACATACCCTGGTCTACAAGGCGCGAACATGAGTTTAATAATTGAAGCAACCAAATATAAAATACTCATTTTAATAATAAGGACGTGTGTGTAAAATTTGTGAAATTGAAACCTTAGATAGCATCTTCATGCAGATATCTGATACAAATAAATCTTAAAGTTCAAGGTTTTATAATGTGAATCGATTCTTAAAATGCCCAGTAAGCCAGCTTTGCAAGGTTCTTTTACCTTGTTAATTCTATTCAAAACTTGAATGCCAAATAGCTGTCAAACATTTTAAAAAAAAATATGATTATATGGTTCCAATACTAGGGGTCAAAATAATTGCTTAGGAACAAAACCAGTTAAGAAAGGATAGGATAGTGTTGCGTCTGCACGTGGAAAAATCTCCACAAAGGTGAAAATATAGAACAATATTTATTAATAAACAAATAATGTGACAATCCATATGAACCTGTCACTGAATTCGGTTATTAAGATGATTATTTTGCACCGAAGTCAAATTCTTAGTTTCACCATTTGAGTTGGTCCGGAGGAAACCTAAAGTCGTAGTAAAGACCGACAGAAAGGGCAAGTAATAATCATTAGCCAAATAATTAATTGAAAAAAGCAGGGTTTTTTTTTTTTTCAATTTTGGTGTATTAATATCATGGACCATAAAGACAAAAACCCATGTTGGCTTGTGGGTTGACATCGCTTGATTAAGATTAAGACACGTTTAGATAAAAAATTTCATCAGTATTTATTAAAAAAATAAGAAAAAATAAATGAAAACTAACTTATAAACTCAAATTAATTTATGAATCTTAACTTCCATGTTTAATTGGTGTAAGAAGTGAACTTGAGAGAAAAAAAATAAAAGAAATAAAAATAGACAAGATATTAATTAAAATAAATTTTGCAGTGAAAAATGTATTATTTAGATCAGTGTAATTTGGAAAGAATACAATAAACTAATTTATTTAATACAATAAACTAATTTATTTTCCTTTGTTTGATTATATAGAAAAATGAAAAAAATAAAGAAAGTGAGAAGTATTAACAAAAGACAGTTTTACCTTTTCAATTAAAATGTCAAAGCTTCCAGAAGAGAAAGTGACACGCCAATAATCGTGTCCATTCTTCTCTCCTGCAAATTTACAAATAGGGAGTATATTGTCATGTGCATATTCTTCCCTCCCATGAATAAAGTACTATCTAAAAGGTTGTTAATACTCATATTTAACTTGAGTATATTTTTCCAAACTCCCTAGTCCATATATCTAAAGGGATTTCTCCTGAGATTCTATTTCCCAAAAACCAGCAGAATTTGCAAGTTGGGGAAGTATCTGATAGAGGGTTTGCAGAGAGCCGTAAAGTTTCCAGCAGAATTTTTTCTACCAATTCGATTTTGTTTAAGTTTGAGTTTTGAACGGGTATGTAATCACTACCTTAGATTTTAAATCCATTAATTTCAAATTGGATGCCTATTTATAAAGGAAACACCAACTCCTGCTAAACTAGTGGTGAGGCTGTCATAAATTTTGAACAATTCATTTAAACTTAAAAAAAATATTTTTAGAAAATAAACTTAAACAAACGGACCCTTAATTCATTTGTTGGAAAAAGAAAAGTAAAGATGTGCACCAACCAATACATTTACCTAAAAATTATTCGGGGAGGAAACAAAAGGAACAAATTTATTGACACAAAGTATGTAAACACTAAAAAAAAAAAAAAAAGAGAGAAAAATAAGTGTTTGATAAAACTAAGGTTAAACTATTTTTTGTCTCTTAATTTATTTAAAAAATTTAATTTGAACTATTTTTTTTTTAAAAAAAATCTATTAGGTCACTTATTTTTTTAAAATATTTAATTTGATCTTATTTTCCTTTCGTCAACTTTGAATATTTTTAAAAAAAGAGACTCAATTGAACCTATTTTAGAAAAATAAGAGACCTACTGAAATTTTAAAAAATAACAAGACCAAATTGAACTTAAAAAATAAATTAAGAGACAAAAAAAAAATTTAACCTAAAATTAATGATGTAATATAACAAGTAAATAAAGATAGAAAGAAATTAATAGAGTAGATGTACAAAAATAAAGGAAGGTGGAATGAGGTAGACGAGTGAGAATATTATTTGCTTCTTGTATGATAGTTTGTGAAATGTAGGGATGGAAAGACGATCATGTTTAACCTGTTATGGCTACTCCACGTTTAGTTCATCAAAAAACAAGTCAAGGTGAAGTGCCGTATTTAACAAAAATGGGTTAAAAATTGTAGTCTGAGTCATTTATAAGTGAAAATTTATAAAATAAAACATTATAAAAAATAGTTCAAATTTTCAGTTATTATTATCCTTTCCAGTTGTTTACTTAATTTTTTTAGAGAAAAAAATATTTAATCAACCTTAAATTTTACCTATTTTATAAATAGATACAACAAACTTTAATTTTATCTTAATTTATTTTTTAAACTTAATTTTATTTGCAAATAGGCTTCATAAATTTTAATTTTTTTCTTATTAATCCTTAAAATTTATCATTTTTATAAATAGACATCTTAAACTTTAATTACATTATAATTCATTCTTAAATTTATCTTTTTTATAAATAATTATTTCTATCAACTTATAATTAAATTATTTATTTAAAATATCATTCATTTATGAATCCCTTTCCTCTATTTTTATAATTCATTTCTTTATACATAATTTTTTTTAAAATACAAATTTAGAAAAAAAAAAAAGAAAAACCAAAAAGTATTTGTTTAGTATTTTAAATTCTAAATATTATTATAATTTAATCTTTCAAAAATTTATTCATAAAAATAAAACTAATAAATTATTGAGATTTTTTTTGTTATTAGTTTAATTCTAAATTAATATAAAAAAAATATTTACTAAAGAGGTAAATTTTAAAGAATTGAGATGAAATTGATTTTGACGTGTTTATTTGTAAAAAAATTATGGATAAATTAAAATAAAATTAAAATTCATAATCTTCATTTATAAATGAGATAGAATTTAAGGATCAGATAAAATCAAATTTTAGGATATTTATTTATAATAAATATAAAGATTAAGAAAGTTAAATACTATTTTCTCATATTTTTAATATATTACTTATATATATTAAAAGTGGTATACTTTGCACTATAGCATGTGTCATGTTAAGCTACATTGTAAAAGTGCATCCTATATACAATATTATAAAACTGCTACTATAATAATAAAGTAATTTTATAAAAAAAATAAAAACATTAAAAATAGATATATTTACCTTCGTGCATCGCATGGATATCAAGTTTATTCTCATTTAACTCCTTTAACGACTTTTTCTTCAATACTACCCACAACAAAAATTGTTTGAGATGCATCTACCATTATTTATGTTTCTAAACTTTAAATATTATATCTTACTCACAACACTACTTTCGTACCATAACAATATTAAAAAGTTTAAAATATCTAAGTAATTTTTATTATTTTTAGTCTAATTTTTTAAAAAATGTTGGCCAACATTAGCCCATCATGAGTCCTTTTTTGTCCGACCATAAAAGGTTAGTGGGTTGAAAACCATAGTCCTCCTTACCTAAAAGAATGGATTAAATGGGCTAGTCTATTATCCCAAACCTGTTTTGCTACCCCTAGAGAAATGCATATAAAAAATATTAAAAATATTGAATTAAGAGAATAAGAAAAGTGACAAATTTGTGTGATAAAGTTTTAAGATCAATATTTATTCTTACCTACATATGAAAAAGGACTTTTCATTAGATACATCACATAATGTTAGTGATAAATTTATGATTGATCAACCGTAAAAAATGACTAATTATCGATGATTAATTCTACTTAGACAACTAACCTACGGAAGGAGTTTTATTTTTTGATTGGTTCCTCATCCACTCTAAAGATCTTTCTAATAGTCATGAGTTGAAGTTTGAAAAAATTACATTACTTGTATAAAATTCCTCTAAAGAAAATTCAATCAATGGCTAAAAAAAAGTAAAATAAGTTATAAATAAAGTTGTAAATAAAGCTATAAATAAAGTAAAAATTGAATCAGATAAATTTCATTAGATTTGGTTGAGGACCAATAAAATACCATGTTTTCTCATTTTTTTACAATTGTTAGTTTCTTTTTCTATGTTTAATTGCCTTTTACCCACATTTTTAAGAGATCATAGTAGTGTAACCTACTAAATTTGGTTAGAAGAAACTACCTCCATATTCATCCTCCACTTAAGTTGGGTTTGATCCATTTCTAGGCCATTTTGAGCTCACATTAGTCAATAAGAACAAGTAAATTAGTTGTCAAACAATTTGTTTTAGCATATACACATAATTGCTCTTCTTTTGCCACATCATTTAGTTTTCCACATTAGATAATTTGTTTGATTTCCTAACTCAATAATGACAACAGAAAACATCATTAAGCTAAAACGCTTCATGCCTTTTTAAAATTTTGTAACAACTACTTTAACAAAACTTTAAGAGTTCAAATTTTCAAAAAGGCTTTATCCTCTTACTTATCACTATTGAAAATATCAATTCTACTTTTGATTCCTTTCTCATTCTCTTCTTTAATTTTCTATTTGAGATTTCTGCCTCTTCAAACCTTCATCTTTTCAACTCCTCTTTCTAAACCCTAGTCATGTCTTCTACCTTTGATTCCCAAAATCACAAGGAAATCCTCATTATTAACAAGATGTTAATTAAGGAAATTTTGACCAATAACTCCACACCTTCATAACAATCATAACAATCTCCTCCTAATGCAGTAATAAAGCTTCAATTGATGATTAACACTTTACTTTCAAGATGGCGATAAGTACCAACTATGTCTTTATTTAGAAGTTATTGATAAGGAGCAATAAACTTCTATCAATGATTTCTTCCTCCTTTACCAAAGTCTTTTATCAATCACATACAATTGGTATTGATTTGGTAACTTTTCAAGGTATTGCATAAATAGCTAATAACTATTCTTGAGTGCTTGGTTTGACTGACCCACATTTCTACTGCCAAAGGAATCACCATTGAAATGAACTTTGTCCTAGGGTGTGCCTAGTTCTAGGTTTAAGGCGAGTGAATGATTATGATGGAGTTTTATAGGAGATGATTTTGTTGGAACCTAAAACATGAATGATATCTAACCCCTAAAAAGTTCTATGATTTTGATGATATCAAATATATTATAATTTGATGTACTAATGAATTTTCATGAGTTGCTTAAATAATTTAAGCGTCCAAAGTATACGAAGGTAGTATTCTAACCATAGATGGGAAAACATGTCTTTACTAAATAAGTGTCCAACAAACTTAAAGGGACTTTGCATCCATATGCTTTTATAATAAGACTATAAATGTCCAAAGCGTTTTTTATTAAAATATTTCCCAACACATTTTTACAAGAGAAACGGTTAATCATCCAAAGATATGTGTTTTTTTGTTTGGAGTGTAAGTAAAAACGAAAAACAAATTTCTACTTACATCAATATTTTTTATCGTGAATGTCAAAACTTTCAAATTTCGAATGTCTAGGATCTCTATTCTTATATTCCTTGCATATGTACATTTTGTTGTTTATCATATGCTTGAAGCTAAAATTTGAAATCATTTAATGAAAAGTGAAAGCATCTAAAGGATAAGTAGAACATTTAATTAAAAGTATTCCTTAAGTTTGGAATTTAGTTAAGGAAAAGACTAAAGTAATAATTTGCAAAAAATAAAAGACAACTTTAGGAGTAGTGTCAATGAAGTTTAGGAAAGAAAGGACAACCTTTTTTTATCTCTCTTCTAACAAAGCTATCATATCAAAAAGAAAAAAATGTGATTGAAGTTTTCATGCATTTAATAAAGCATTAGAGGAAAAATGAAAAGAGATGTTCTATCACAATAGATACTTTTTCGTAAAGTCTATATATTGAAGAAGTTGTAAAGATCGAAGAAGTTAATAATCTCTTAACATATTTGTTAAATCTCTTGTTTGAACTCATAGACAACCTTTGCTTGAGCTCTTGAAAATCTTATTGTGCTAGATTGTGTTTACTCTTAACTTTGTTAAGTTATTTGTAATTTACGCTTATTTGTATATCCTTACTTTGTGAATTATCATGTTTTCTTCAAACTTGTAAAGTTTGTGAAAGCCATGAGTGACTTAGTGAACAAAGAATACTCGAGTTTTTGCTTAATAAATGATAAATTAAGTTGTAGGAAGAAGTGATAATAAGAATACTAGGGTTATGGATGCCAAAAGTGGCATAAAGAATACTTGTTTTTCTAAGCTAGAAGTGACAGTTGAGAATACTTATACTTATTGATTGGTTAGTGGAACCCTTCTAAAGTTGAGGGAAAATTGGACATAACTCAAGTTAAATGAACTAGTATAAATATGTTTTCTCATTTGTTTTCTTTTTTTCATGTTTTAGACGTCCAACGTTTTTTAAAATCAATCTTCATACACCTTTTATTTTCTAAAAGGGTTTACAAAAAATATTTAAAATACAATCACACATATTATTCAATCATCCTTCTAGTGTGTCTTAAATCCTTTGAGTTTAAGGTTCATAAGGCCTAGTAAGACATTTATCAGGTGCAAATGTTCGGGTAGTTCAATAAGGATGCCAATGTTGTTAATCATATGGTGTGATGGCAAAAAACATGGTTTTAGGTTTTGGTTAAGTGTGTGTATGTAAAGGACCAAGTAATTGTTAATGGTAGACACTTCATTTTAGTTATTGAAGGTTTAGAAAACACACTAAAAGGGAAGGTTAAATAGTGTGTGTATGATTTTTTGTAAGAGTTTTGCAAACTCTTTAGAAAAGGCATGTGAAATAAATGAAAAACAATTTTGCAAATACAAATGTATAAAATGTAAAGGATAAACACAATACTAAAATGTTTTTATACTAGTTTGCTCCAACTCTTAAGCTACGTCCAATTCTCACTCAACTTGAGGGTTTACACTAAACAAAAACTTGTTTATAAAACGAGTAACGAATTTACCACTCCTAGTTGTACACAAGTATTCTCTAAGTCACTTTTGACTTTTCAACTTAAGTATTCTTTAACTATCACATTTGACTACTACACTTAATCACCTTATTAAGTTATCTCAAGTATTCTTTTACACTTAATCATAAAATAACTTAGAAAGTGAGGATATGAAAGTTCTAGCACAAGATTGCAACTTAGTAGAGCTAAGAATATAAAATAATTACATAGCAAAATCTCAAGAAGATATGTAAGACGTATGAATGCTTAGAATAAAGTTTATTCAAACGTTCATATATCACTAACTTTTTCAGCACTTGTATTTGTAAGTTGAGATGAAAGATATCAATTATGATTCAATGTTCTTTTTTCTTCTTCTGGTTTTCTTTTATGCATTAAATGCATGACTCTTTTTCTTATCTTCATGCTATAGGAGTTCAACTACTATTAGAGGAGAAAGAAAATACTTGTCCATTGTTGTTTTCTCTTTTTGTTTTCTAAACTTTGGCAAATAAATTATTTTTCTAAACATTCTTACTTCAATTTTTCTTAGATGACAAACTTTAAAGCTTGATAACTCTTTTGATTTGAAAGTCTGATTATCTTGTTCATGTTTGTTATTTTTTTTATTAAATGTTCATCTAAATTTAAACATTAGAAAGAACATTGGAAAGAAACATAGATAATTGTTATATCATTTATCATAGGCATTTAAACCATTAATGAATGGTCAAACTTAATAAAAGCTTAAGTAGAAAAAGAATTTGAAGTTGCTTAGGGGCGTTTGTTGATTTATGACATATTTTAAAATCATACATCTAAGTTGTATAGTTTTTGTGAAAACTTGTTAGATATATATTTACTAAAAATGTCATCTAGACATATCCAACATTTTAGCACTTAGGAAGCTTAACTTGTTTTGCATTTATACCATATGTCTAAGTTAAAAAATATTACCTTTCCATTACTTTAAGACATATTTTTGTCAACATAATTATCAAACCATTAGTACTTATTAAATTATATTATTCATTTGTTATTGTCAAAATCATAGATATTTTAGGGGCTTGATGTTTATTCATGTGTTTGATTCTAACAACTATAAGCCTTAAGGCCAAACCATACTACCTATTTACTAAAAAGCATGGCTAAGGCTAACCCACAAGTTAGGACTATTTCAAAATATTTATTCTCAACTATCCACAAAAATATTTTCAACTCAACTTCAACCTAAGAATTTTCAAGTCAATCTTGCTGGAGCAATTTCAACTCAACCTTAACTAAAATAGTCTTAATTTGTCCTCAGTGAAAGTATTTTTAACTTGACCTTGCTAGAGTAATTTTTAACTTAGTCTTAACTAGAGTATCATTAAGTTGATCTCGATAAGAGTATCATAAACTCGAACTTGGCCAAATTATTTTCAATTGTGCCTCAATTACAACATTTTTAGTTTGTTCTCAATCAAAGACTTTTCAATTAGATCTTAACTAGTGCATCTGTAGCTTGACATTGGGTAGAGTAATTTCAATTCAACTTGTACTAAATTTTAGCATAACCTCAACAAAGTAATTTCATCTTGGCATTGACTCATTATGAACTTCACCTTAGTTAAGGAATCTTCAAATCGAGTTTGGCCAAAGAATCTTGACCTTGTCTAAGTAACCTTCAACTTGGGCTCAGCTAAGACATCTTTAGTTCAACCTCATATGCAACATCTTCTGCTTGACCTTAACTAGAACATTTTTAGTTTAACCTCAATTAGAACATTTTTTTACTTAATCTTGGCAAAGGCATTGTCAGTTCAACATTAGGCATACTAATTTCAACTCGAGCTTGGCCAAAATAATTTCAACTTCACCTCATTCAAAGTATTTTCAACTTTACCTTGCTATCATATTTTCAACTTAACCTCAAGAAAAGTAATTTTCATTTGGCATCAACTGAAGTTTCTTCAACTTAGCATCAATTGAATAATTTCAACTCATCCTCAACCAAAGTATCTTTAACTAGACCTCAAATAGAGTTTTTTCAACTTGGCCTTGTCTAAAGTATCTTTTACTTAACCTTGTTTAGAGGATCTTCTACTTAACCTCCACTAAAGTATCTCCATCTCCAACTTAATTAAGAAATCATCATCTTAGTCTAAGCGAATGAGTTTTAGCTCAACCTTAGCCATAGCATTTTCATCTCATACTTCACAAAGTATTTTTAACTCATTCTCGACAAAAGTGTCTTCAACTCAGTCTTGCTTAAAGTGTCTAAAACTCGATTTTAACTAAAGTAATTTCAATTCAACTTCAACCACAACAACTCTTACATATCTCTTGAATCAAATTTTTAACTTTAAGGTCCATGGGTGTTGATCTTCACTTATAGGGCCTTGTGGACATTTTATGTGGACCTTTTGACCTTGTTAGCCTTTTCGCCTTGCCCCCATAGACTAGGGTCAAGTGGTGTGGATTGACCCATTGTAACAACTCTAGTTGGTCGAGAGCACTTTTTAGTTACTTTTTCTATTTTGCAATTTAGAATTGAGATCTTTCTACCTTAAGAGTTTTGAATCCAAATAAGTTATTTCATGCTTATTTTACTTGGTACCATTTGACTGTTAGCATGATCTTACTTTTCATTAAGTTTTCTTTAGTTATTTCAGTCATATATGTTCGTGAAATTACATATTATTAGTTTTATCTTCACATATTAATATTTATTTCGTTAATGAATAACTAAGATACGCGTTCGCCAATGAAAATTCTATTAAAAAGCATAGAACTAGTTGTATTTATATGAACGCGTTAATGTTCACTATTCCAAGCTCCAATCACACATTAGTTTCTTCCCATGGAATCACGAGTCACGACACAGGCATGACTTTTCATTGTTCAACAATGTACTTGTCCACCCTTGTGTATTTTGTGCACAAATTGACTCGCTATTGCCCATGTGTTACGTCCGTTGTTTACTCAATTTATTGTAAATTTAATCTTCTTTGTCTTGCACTAGCTTCTCTCTTTCTTTTTCTCTATATAGGGGTAACAGTTTTCTTGGTCTTCAGTGTGGCTTTTTTAAGTGCTAATTCTCAAGCTTAGTTATCCAAGAAATTTATTCCTTTTCTGATGAGTACCATAGTTTATATACTCTATGTCTTAGCCCCTTCTCTTATAGTTTTCATAGCAGCGGATACATCATCCAGTGCACAGTTCCAGTCCCTCAGTTATGGAAAGACCATAGCTTCCAAAAGTGGAATCTTTGAACTTGGTTTTTTCCATCTTGGAAATCCCAACAAAAGCTACCTCGCTATTCAGTACAAGAGTTGTCCAGATCATACCTTTGTTTGGGTTGCAAATGGTGGCAACCCAATCAGTGACTCCTCAGCCATATTGACACTAAACAGTTCTGGCAATTTGGTCCTTACACACAATAACTATAATGTTTGGTCCACAGATTCTCTAGAAGTGGCACAGAATCCAGTCCCAGAGCTATTAGACTCTGGCAACCTTGTGATAACAGAGAAAAATAAAGCAAATCAAGAAGAGAAAGAATATCTGTGGCAAAGTTTTGATGACCCTTCTAATACAATGTTGGCTGGAATGAAGATTGGATGGGACCTTAAAAGGAAACTAAATAGAAGACTTCATAGCTTGGAAGAGTGCTGATGATCCGACCCTAGGAGACTTATCATGGGGTATTGTGCTGCATCCTTATCCTGAGATCTATATGATGAAGGGAACAAAGAAATACCACAGACTTGGACCATGGAATGGCTTGCGTTTCAGTGGCGTGCCAGAAATGAAGCCTAATCCTGTTTTCAATTACAATTTTGTCTCCAACAAGGATGAGGTTACTTACATGTGGACCTTGCAGGCTAGGTTAATAACAAAAGTAGTGCCTAACCTAACCATCAAGAGCGTCCTCGCTAAGTGTGGTCTGAGACTGATAAAATATGGAACTTCTATTCAACCATGCCAGGAGACTACTGTGATCGTTATGGCTTTTGTGGGGCCAATGCATTTTGCAGCAGCACTGCATCACCAATGTGTGAGTGTTTAAAAGGGTTCAAGCGTAAGTCTTCTAAAAAATGGAACTCAATGGATTGGACCAAAGGATGTGTCCTGAAACATCCATTGAGTTGCAAGTATGATGGGTTTGCCCAGGTGGATGGCTTGAAAGTACCAGATACTAAAAGATCCTATGTGGATGAGAATATTGATCTAGAACAATGCAGAACCAATTGCTTGAATGATTGTTCCTGCATGGCGTATACCAATTCAAATATAAGTGGAGCAGGCAGTGGTTGTGTCATGTGGTTTGGTGATTTAGTTGACATCAAACAGTATCCAGTTTCAGAAAGTGGCAGAGTGTATATATAAAGTTGCATCCTTCAGAATTAGGTAAATACTTTATTAACTTTTCCAATTAAACCTTTTATTATTACTCTCACCAAGGTTTCAATCTTATCTTTGAGAATTTAAGGTTGGTCCTTCAATATTGAATTTAACCATGGTTGCTCTGTTTCATCAAATTCAATTGTGAAGATTCTGCTAGGCACAAGAAGTCTAAAATAATATTTGTAACCGCCGCTGCTGTAACTTTAGTTATCCTTGTTATCTATTTTGTCCACAGAAGGAACATTGCCGGTAAAATTACTCTTCTCTTCGCTCGCATTTCACTAAAAAAGTGAATGAATAATTTGCATATCATATTTTTAATGGAAATTCTTTTATTTATCAATTTCCTTGACAAGTGTTGTTATTCAAATTATTAGTTTTTAGAGTATATTGTGAAGTTTTGGTTGAGTGGCATTATAACAGAGTTATGTTCTGTCTCTTGGGCCGAATTTCATAGTTGCATATTTTAATAATAGGAGCGCATAAAAAATCTCGTAATTCCTGTTTTCTTTTTCAAGAGAAGTCAAAGGAAGAAAATAACTACGAAAGTTATGTGGATGATCTGAGCTCCCACTGCTTGATTTGTCAATGATCATCGGTGCCACAAATAACTTCTCAGAGGGGAGCAAGATTGGAGAAGGTGGCTTTGGATCCGTATATTGGGTAATTCAATATATGTGTTCCAAAAAAATACTATTAATTCCCAAAAACAAACAAGTAAAAATATTTATATTGCAAAGAGTATCTACTCATGAAAGTGATTATGCAGGGAAAACTAGCCAGTGGCTAGACATTGCTGTGAAGAGACTTTCAAAGAGCTCGGGTCAAGGAACGAGGGAGTTCGTAAATGAAGTAAAACTGATTGCAAAACTTTAACACCGAAATCTTGTAAAATTTTTTGGTTGTTGCATTCAAAAGCAAGAAAAAAATGCTAGTTTATGAATACATGAATAACGGCAGCCTTGACAACTTCATTTTTGGTATGGAATATTAAGCAATCTAATATTAGAATCCACTAGTGTTTTGTGACTTTAGTGATAGCTTGCAGCCTTTTAAGCTTGCTTATTCAATACTTAATAATGGAATTGCTATGAATGATACCACAGATCGTACCAGAGGGAAATTGCTAGATTGGCCAAAGCGAGTCCACATAATTTGTGGAATTGTTCAGGGACTTATGTACCTTCATCAAGATTCTCGATTGAGAATTGTCCATAGAGATCTCAAAACAAGTAATGTTTTATTAGATGATATTTTGAATCCAAAAATATCAGATTTTGGGATGGTCAAAACCTTTGGAGGAGCGGAAATTGAAGGAAACACAAATAGAATTGTTGGAATATAGTGAGTGTTTAACTGTTCAGCACCATCTTGTAATTTTTGAATACACGTGAGATAAATATTTATTTACCCTCAACGTATAATTGCAGCGGGTACATGGCAGCTGAATATGCTATAGATGGGCAATTTTCAGTAAAATCCGACGTCTTTAGCTTTGGTGTTTTACTCTTGGAGATTATGTGGGAAGAAAAGTCGATGTTATAGCGGAAAGCAAATCCTTAACCTTGTTGATCATCTAAGCACTAACCTGATTTTGATTTATCCATGTTAAAAGTTGACATGTTATTAGATTTATTTTTTTCTTTTTTTGTAATAACAGTTTTATTTTGTGATTTAGGTGTGGACACTAAGGAAAAAGGATATGGCTTTACAAATAGTTGACACAAAGAAGTGTTACGTTGCATACATATTGGGCTCTTGTGCGTGCAAGAATACCCAAAGGATAGGCCCACTATGACCTCAGTGGTTCTAATGTTGGGTAGAGAGGTGGAATTAGATGAGCCTAAAGAACCGAGGCTTTATACAAAGAAGGAACCTACTCAAGCAAATTCAAGCTCAAGTAGTTCAATCAATGCAATGTCCATAACCTTATTAAGTGCTCGGTGAAGATCAATGAGATAAGTGAATACATTGTCGTAATTATCTAGGTATTAATCAATAGGATTGAACCATAGATTGTGGTAGTGCATGTCTATTATGCATATGTTTATTCATATCATACAAGTACGTTTTAACTATTGAAAATTTATCATTTTATTGACTCTCTTACTCCCCTAGGTATATTCACTACTACAAAATAAAGATTTAAACATTAACGTTTCTACATTAATTATTTAATAGTCAAGGTAAATAAAAAATGGTAAGAATTTTATAAATAAATAAATTATTTTTAGATCGATTCTAATCCGATTGATGTAAAATACTTTTAATATTGGTTAAAATTATAATCAATGTAAAAAGTGTATTTCTATATCGATTATATTCTTAATCGTTCTACAAAGTTGTGTGGCTTTTCAAATTTCAAGTTGATCAACTAACAGACATTCCATTATAGCTCCTCATTTCCTAAACTTTCTCTCTGATTTTCTCTTCCCCTGTAGCATTTGTTTCAGTCGACCTCAACATCCCTAAATTGGTTTTACCTCATGTTGTATGGACGACACTGTTTAGGCCCAATTGAAATTGGGACAACATCGTTTGGGTGTGGCAACAATGTTAGCACCACCAACACATCATGCCACCTACCATATCACACCTTCCATTGCCAACATTATTGGTGTTGTGACCACCGCTACACCACTCTTACACTTCTCAACCACCATTGCCTTTCCCCTTTATGTCCCATATTTGCATCACTATTGCATTTGATGGAAAAATGTTGTAACTCACAAGCAGGTAGAAAAATGCAATATGTTTTATTGAATAATAAATTATTTTTAAATACAAATTTTGTAATAAAAAAGAATTTGTTTTAAATACAAATTTGTAATATAAAGAAATTTGTTTTAAATATATATTTCTAACAAAAAGAAATATATTTAAAATACAAATTTGTAATAAAAAGAAAACTTCCTAAACAATAACTACTAATAAATGACAAAATAACAATCCTAAAAAATCAGACAGTTACTGATACACATGTTCAACACTTCTCCTTGTATCAGTGATTGACGACTCCAAGTTTTTTTCTTAGTAACTCAAACTTGTTTCTTAGAAGAGTTTTAGTGAAGATATCTAACAACTAGTCTTTAGTCTTACAGTACTTCAAGCACACTATACCTTCTTGTTGTATCTCTCTAAGGAAAAATAATTTGATGTTAAAATGCTTTGTTTTTCCATGGAAAACTAGATTTTTGGAGATGCTTATGGTTGTCTCATTGTTTATCATTATTTTAGTAGTTGTCTTTTGTTCCAAGTGCAAATCAATTAGCATTTTTCTAAGCCACAAGGCTTGATTAGCAATTGTTGTGACTACTATAAATTCAGCTTCAGTTGATGATTGTGCAACAATTTCTAGTTTTTTTGAACACCAAGAGGAAATTCCTAATGCAAAACTAAAACAATCACCTGAGGTGCTTTACATGTCCTCTAAACATCCTGCCTAATCACTATTAGAATAACCTTGCAACTTGAAATCTTGTGATTAATTAAACTTGATGTCATAATTTAAACTCCCCTTGACATGTCTCAACACTCTTTTTACTACTTTCAAATGAGATTCTTTTACACAATTAAGAAACCTTGAAAGTACACTTACTATATACAAGATACCTAGTTTTGTTGTTGTAAGATACATTAGACAACCAATTAGACTTCTATAGAGTGCTTCTTCCACTTGATTTGAACCATCATCCTTGCATAATTTCTCTTTCTCGCACATAGGAGTATTCATGCTTTTACAGTTCTCCATGTTGAATTTCTTAAGGATCTCCTTTGCATACTTCCTTTGGCAAATGAAAATATCATCGTTGTTTTGTTTAACCTCCATACCAAGGAAGGACATTTCTCCTAGGTCTGCCATCTTAAAAACTTGCATCATATCATCCTTAAACTAATTAATGAGTTCAACATTGTTGTTAGTAACTAGGATATCATCAACATACAAAGAAATCACAATAAATTTAGCTTTATCACCTTTGATGTATAAAGTGGATTCACTAAGACTTTTAACAAAGCCTAGACTTAATTAGTAATTATCAATTCTATTGTACCATGTTCTTGGGGCTTGTTTCAACCCATACAAAGCCTTCTTTAATAGATAGACTTTGTCACTTTGTCTTCATGTCCTTTCACAAAGAAACATTCAGGTAGCTCTACAAAAGATTTCTTCCTCTAGAAATTTGTTTAAGAAAGCTGACTCAACATCAAGTTGGTAGATTTTCCATCCCTTTCGTGCTACAATAGCTAGCATCATCCTAATGGTATCTTGCCTTGCAACAGGTGCAAACGTATCGAAGTAATCTACTCCAAAAATTTGAGCATCCTTTTCATGACTAACCTTTCTTTGTGCTTGTTAATTAAACCACCAACATTTAGCTTTATTTTAAACACCCATTTCACACCTATGACTTTTCAATTTTCAAGCCTTTCAACGAGTTCCCATATATGATTTTTATCAATCATTGTAAGCTCCTCCTATATTGCAGCCTTCCATCTAGGATCTTGATTGCATCACAATATCCTACAGATTCAATAATTGCTACATTGCATCTTTCATAGATATATAAGAGTAATCTAGTACCTCTTACAAGTGCATCATTAATCATCTCATCTTAATTTTGTAAAGGTTCATCTATTGACATCTTTTTAGCATTATTCCAATTTCATTGCTCATTTTCCATGACGTACACATCCCTACTTATCAAAATTTTCTTTGTGTGAGGTTGGAAAACTCTACAAGCCTTAGATACTGAGTTATATCCCACGAAAATACTAGGCTCAACCTTCTTGTCTAGCTTATCTCTCTTAATTTATGGTATATAAGTAAAACACAAGCATCGAAATACTTTGATATTTTCCAAGGTCTATAACCATACCAAGCCTCAAAAGGAGTCTTCCCATCTACTATTTTGTTGAGAAGTCTATTTAGTAGAAAAACTACAGTGTTTGTAGCTTTTAACCAATATTCCTTTGGTAACCCTTTTTCATGAAGCATACATCTGACTATTTCTATTATCGTCCAATTCTTTCTTTCACTAACCCCATTTTGTTGAGGGGTGTAAGGAGTTTTTAATTGATGCTCAATGCCCACTTCATCACAAAACATAGTGAATTGTTCTGAAGTGTACTCCTTCCTATTATTAAACCTCAACGCTTGAATCACGCAACCACTTTACTTTTTAATCCACTACTTAAATCCAGCACATTCTAATGAAATCATCTATAAAAATGATGTAATATTTATTTTCCTTAAGTGAAATAGTCCTTTATGATCTAGCTAAATTTGTGTGGATTAGCTGCAACTTCTCTATTGCTCTTCAAGTTGCTTGTTTGTCTCCCATATTGACAGGCCTCACAGCTTGGCAACTTAAAATTCAAGTGCAGTAAGCCACAAACCAACTCCCTTTGTTGCTTATTCAACATGATTGCATGATGAAAATGACCCAATCTTTTATGTCAAACCTTTGTACTATTTATAGTAGCTGGATAAGCAACTTGCTCCTCCTTTATTAGATCAAATGAGAAACTTTTGCCTTTCATTTTGATCCTAAAAATTTCTTTGTCATTGCCATCTTTAATCAAGCAGTGCTTATTTTCAAAGATGACTTTAAATCCCTTCACAACCAATTGACCTATAATTAGCAAGTTTTGATCTATCTCAAGTACATAAAGAACATCATAAATTAATTTTGTACCCATAGAACTTTCAATGACTACAATCCCCTTTCCTTCAACAGTGATAAGATCACCATTGCCAATTCTAACTTTTGATATTTGTGATCAGTCCAATTGTTTGAAAAGTTCTTCATCATAGGTCATGTAGTTGGTATAACCACTATCCACCAACCAACATTCACTTGAGTTGTTGCTTGAGAAACATGTTGCTACAAACATTTGCTCCTCCTCTTGTTGATCTACAACTTAAGCCTCATCCTTGTGTTGAAGAATGCTTTTGTAGATTCTCACACGATGACTTAACTTGTTGCACTTTTTACACTTAACATAAGGTCTTCTCTAACATTTGAAAGGAGGATGTACCATTTTTCCACAATGCTTGCAAGGTGGAAATCCTTTGTTTTTGTCTCCATTATCGTTGCTGATATTAGCAGTTGTTCCTTATGTTCTGAAATTTTTCTTCTTTTTCATCTTCTACTTGTTTTTCTCTCCTTGGTTAATTTGCAATTTAGCTTGTAATGCTTCTTCCAAAAAACCCCAAACCCTCATCATTCTTCTTTATTCTTGGGTTTGCAAAGCATTTACTAGTTTTGTCAAGGTAAGTTTTGACAGATCCTTAGTGTTCTTCAAGGAAATAATGGTAGGCTCAAATTTTTAAGGACAATCACCAGTATTTTCTCAAAAATTTGTGAATCAGAGAATGGAGAACCAAACAATCTTACTTTATTCATGATGCCAAGGTGCTTATTAGCATAGTCTTTAATTGTTTCAAACACCTTCATTTTCTACATTTCAAATTCTTGAATCAGATTTAGGAATTCTATTTCTTTAATCTTATTGTCTCCTTCATATTCATCCTTCAACAAATTTCAGATTTTGAATGTTGAATTGATGGTCATGTTTATAGTGAAAATGTCTTCAGAGATAGTAGCAAACAAAGAAGTTTTTGCCTTTGACATTTTTCCTTTCCTCTCCTTGTGATTTTTCATCTGTGCCATTGTTGGATTATCTAGTAAAGGAGGAACTTCATTGTCCTTTTCAATGCTTCCCAAACATCAATTGATTTTATATATACCTTTATTCTTGTTGCCCAAATATAATACTCTTCACCGATAAACACAGGTGGTGCAAGTGTTGTGTACGGTGTTTTAGAATTCATCCATTTGATAAATTAAAGCAAGGTGTTTATGCTTTTAGCGTTAGATTTTACTCAATTCACTCACAAGTCCCTCTAAAGAAGAAAGCTTAGATACCACTTTGATGGAAAAAATTGTGTAACTCACAAGGAGGTGGAAGAATGCAATATGTTATTATTGAATTATAATTTGTCTTTAAATATAGATTTTGTAACAAAAAGGAATGTGTTTTAAATACAAATTTGTAACAGAAAGAAAACTTTCTAAACAATAACCACTAACATAACTGCTAATAAATAATGAAATAATAGTCCTAAAAAAATGAACAATTATTGATACACATGTTCAATAACATCATCTTCATACCACAAATACATTGTCTTGCCACAATTGTGCCACAATATGTCCTAGTTCCCATTGTCGCGCTATTGAGGTAGCACTAAGTCAACATTGCGAGTAATTTCTTGATTTATTTCTCTAAACATGTGAGTTTTTTTTTTTGGATTTTTCTTTTAGGGTTTATATTATCCTACATGTTGTTAGTAATTTTTTTAATCCTATTTTTTGAAAATAAACATGTGAAAACATATAGGTTTAAGGTTTGTTTTGGGTCCTATATGTGGGGTTTGTATGATGTTTCAATGTTGCAATTAATTTTATCCTTTCTGGTTAAATTAAATGTGTTGACAAGTGGGGTTAGAGATTTTCTTGCATCCTATGAATGCTATTTTTTTAATACTTCAATGTTGTGATTAACTTTTTTTTTTTATCTTTCTACTGAAATTAAACATGCCAAAATATTTAGGGTTAGGGCTTTTTCGAGTATAATGTATGGGTTTTGTATGATTCTTCAATGTTGTAATTAATTATTTATTTATATTTTCTAATGAAATTAAACATGTTGGGTTATGATTTTTTTAAGTCATGCTTGTGGGGTTCATAAGATGACATTCAATGTACCAAGAAAAAGAATAAACTTATTATAAATAAGGTGGAAGTAAGCAATGCACTAAATGATATGTAACAAAAGTTTACTAAGTAGAAATGATTATGCTTCTCTTTAGTGATTTTCTTTTGTTGCATATCATTTAGTGACCTGTTTAGTTATTTTCACCTTGTTCATAATAAGATCAATATTTAGAAGCCTAGGGAGAGCTTCAAGGATAAATGAAAACAATTTTGTAATGTGAGAAAGGCACTAAATGATATACAACATACAAAAAACCAATTTATGCTCTAAAAGAGTTTTAAATAACTTTTTTGGCCTATCATGTTCTACATGTTCACTTTGCATCATTTAGCCATTATGAATTGACCTTACTCCAAGTCTTAAAGGGGATGAGAATGGATTAAAGGTTGAGAATTAGTTAAGTGGTAAAAATCATGTTAGTGACATTAAAGTGATATGGATTTATGCATTTTTCCAAGCATTAACATCTTCCCTAGCTTTAATTGTCACTAACATCAATTTATGTAACTTAATGAACTTTTTTTATGTCATTCCCATTATTCTTAACACTTAGAGGAAGGTCAACTCATGATGATTAAATGGCAAACAATAGACATGTTGAGCAAAACAAGTAAAAAAATTGATTTTGGACTCCTTTAAAGCTAAAATTTGACTTTTGTGTGTCATATATCATTTTGGATCATTCTTGTGTTACAATATTGTTTTCATTTATCCTTGAAGCTATTTCTAAGCTTCTAAAGGTTGATCCAATTTCTTAAATGAACTTATCATGAATAAAGTGGAAATAATTAAGTAGGCCACTAAATGATATGTAGTAGAAAAATATTCACTAAAAAAGAAATTTCTTTGTATGCTGTAACAAAATTATCCTCAATAAATTTCTTTTGTTACATATCACTAATTTAGTGTTATGTTTACTTCATTTTCTTTATGATAATTTCAGTGTCATTCTTAGTTACTCAATCCACCTTCAAAGGCTTATGCAACAACACAATCAACACACATGGCCTTACCATCACTCTACTACCATTGTTGCCATTAAGAGGTAAGAATCTCTATTAACAATCATTTTTTTTTTATCTTATTCTTGATAGTTGTAATTTCCATTTGAAGTCTTCAATTTCACAATGAGGGTTTCATGGATTCCATATTTTTCAAATTATGTATTTTTTTCTTGTAATTCATCATTATTTTTTATCATATTTTGGACAATTGCAAAGCTAAACAAGGACTACCTTATTACTAGGAATGTAAAACACATGACTTATATTGCTCTACCAAGCAAAGGAATAACTCTAATTTCTTAACTTGAGTTTTGAGGAGTGTTATTACTACCCTTAGTATGTTAATTGTTTGTGTTATCCAAAAATCAATTGTTTTCCAAGAGGTCACTTATCCAAAAATCACTCTAGCTCAAGAACACATAACTATGAAGTTCATAAGAAATGAGCTACTAAAAAGGAAACACATCTTGTTAATATAGATAATACTAATCAATTTCTTTAAGTTATCCTTAATTGTATAGTCTCATAACTACAAAAACCTTTGGATCCTTTTCATTTTAATATGTATTTGATTCATTCAATTGTCCTTCACATTTGAAGCCTTTTGGGAGACATTCTTTGTTCATACTTGATCTCTCTTGCCTTGACAATCACTCTCCATCCTCCTTAGTGCCCAAGGTATTACATGTCAACCAACTTTCATTTGGTTTGTCCTTGAACTAACTCTTATCGGAAAAGACCCTACTTTAATACTACTTCATAATATTTGGTTGCTTTTGACAACTGTCTTTGCAAATCAACACAAAACTTTCACAAAGCTAAAATATGTTTAATATAAAATAACTTTATTTTTTATTATTTTCTAATTGATTTAAATTTCAACATTATAAATGTATCAAATTGAATTTTTACATTTATCAGGTTATGTAATATTTTTATGAACAAGTTACATCCTTATTACTATTATGATTTGTGTAACTCATAATAAATATTTGACTATCTTATTTAATTCCAATTTAAATTGGACTGAATTTATATAAACTTTAAAATCACAATAAAAATATCACCTATTCTAAAAATACTAACAACTAAAGCTCATTTTTCATCTTTCCATTAATCATATATATATTTGATGTTTGCTTTCTCTTCTTTTTCAAAAGATTGTTAGGTATTTCAATTAACACACATATTGAATGTAGAGGCCAATACTTATATAAAAAAAAAATTACTAATTAAAACACACACAACAAATT
>JAMLFT010003091.1:0-23068 GCA_026544285.1 Pachyrhizus erosus | reverse complement strand
AAATGATAAACAAATATTAATATTAAAATTAATATTTCAAAGAAATAATAAATAAATAAGTAACATCATAAAATAATAAGAAAAATAAAAATAAGAAAAATAAAAGAAAGTCAAAAATCCTGAAAATAAGAGAAAAATGCTAGAATTAACTCTAGTCAACTCATTAATAATATTTTTGTAAATAATTTATGGTCAGGAAAAACAGATTAAAGTTAATTGTATATAAGATGTTTCATTTTTCATAACAATATGTCTAACTATATATAAGATTAAGTTAAGAAAAACAAAAACTGTATATAAGATCTTTCATTTTTCATAAAAAAAAAAAAAAAACTGTATATAAGATTTGAGAAATACGTTTCATTTAAGCTGTCAGCAATAAACCCCACGCAGATAATGACGCACCAACCACCAAGCTTCCCATCAAACACAGCAAAAATTCATTGTTCAATTAATCAAAACAGTTTTTATTTTTTAAAAGTTAATTAACATATAAAAATAGTATTAATTAAAAAAAAAATTTAAATTATAAAAATCTAATAAATTTTGTAAAAGATAGAAAATTATAAAAGATCAATAATTTAAAAAAAATTGTATAAATTTCAACTTTTTAAATATTTTTTTGTCAAAAATTATACCAAATTACGTCTTCCGAGGTTATGAATCAGAAAATAGATTATTAAAATAAAACAAAAAATAAAAATATATAGTGAGCAGTACACTAAGGATGGTGATTTCGCATAGGGTGATATACCAAGGTATTTTGTGGTTTCCATATGATCGCAAGATATAAAATAAATTTAGATATTTCTTTTTGTTTATATGAGTTTATTCTCTAAAAATAAAATCTTTTGATTTTGTTCTTTTAAAAATATATATTTTTTATTTTGATCTTTAAAAAAATTATTTTAATCTTTATTATCATAACAATATTAAATAAGGTCAAAACAATAATTTTGATAGCTTAATGACTTATTATGTTATTAAAAAATTTAACAAAATAATTATATATAATTTCTTTTATAAATTATGTTTTTAAATTTTTATATGTTCAAAGTAATTAATAACAACAAACTAGTTAATAAAAAATTTAAAAGTACAATTTAACAAAAAAATTATACATAATTATTTTATCAAACTCTTTAAATATATAACAAATCTTTATATGGTCAACATCATTATTATCTTATCATTTAAAAAGTGACCAAAAAAAATTATTACATCTATCCCATAATAAGTATCATATTAAAGAAAAAAAATTATTTTAAAATAAGTGTTATTTTTAGTTTTTTAATATGTAAAATTAATTATTATTTTTCATTTATGACCCTAATAATAATAATACTGTGCAACGAAAATTATAAATAAATTAATGATTATAAAATTAATTTTATAAAACTTTTATTCTCTATCATTTATTTATTCATAATTATGTATATTTGTAAATTAAAAGATAAAATAAAAAATTCAACTATATTCAGATAGAAAAAGAATCATTGTGGTGTTCTCACATAATATATGTTTATGTGACAAAATTTTCTTTTATAATATATAATTGATAATTAATAATTGATTATTGATTGATTCTTTTATTTGAATTGGACGTCAATTTATTATTTCCATAAAAAATGAACTTTTCTTATTTTATTTTTTATGATTTTTTCTATTTTAAAGTAGGTTATTCTTAGAAAATTTCCCATATTCAGTTATTTATGTAAATTATTCTTTTTATGTTTAAAATAATCACCCATCTATTATTTTCATAAATAAATTAACATTTTATGTATGATGTGATGTGATGTTTTAATATGATTATTTGTATTTTAAGTTCATGTTAAATGAATTTAATTTTATATTATTTAAATTTTCCAAAAATAATTTTCATATTATTTATTTCGCTAATTAAAGGTTATATGAATAATACAACTCAATAAATAAATAACAAAGAACATCTAGCTCATGATCAGGCCAACCGTGAAGACTTTCTTAATATATCCATAAAATAGTTTTTAAATTGGAAAATGCCACTTTTGATAAATCCATATCTGATAATAAAATATTTATATATTTAATATTTTTAATACAGTTTTATGTCAATTATTTCTTTTAACTTATTGTAATTTTCTCTCATTAATTATATAATTATTTTTTATTTAAATATTATTGACGTATTTAATTTAAATTAAAATTGATGATAATGATAGTGATAAATATAATTATTTTTTCTTATTTTTTATCTCTTTTAATTAATTACTTTGAATTATATACTTTTAGATTTGGACCTTATCTTCGACACCTCCTCCACATCATATAAGCAAGGATACTAAGAAATGAGGAGGAAAAATAAAAACAAATATGAGAAACCAAAAAAGTCTACATTTTCAAACTAAAATTATGATTTTATTATACAAATATGATAACTTAAATTTAAGGAATTCGATAGAGAACAAATAAGAAACCTTTACAAACGTAGAAAAAATAAAAAAAATAACAAAGAAAGAAAAAAAGAAGATAACATGAGTGAAAAAAATAAATAAAGAACAATAGTGAAAATCAAGAAAGATTGGGATTTGTTGTATGAGAACAAAAACAGAATGAAGAAAACAAAGAAAATTGAAAAATAATATGACAACAAAAAAATGCTACCTTTCTAGAGTGCAAAAAACTGAATAATAAGGAAAAAAAAAAGGAACAAGATCAAATGGGCCAAATGTAAGTAGAAGAAGAATAAAGAAAGCAAAGAAAATATTTACCTCACAACTCAATTTCGTACTTTGAATGCAAAAATGAATACTTCATTTTGTGATGGGTGTCATGCTATTAGAAAGAAAAAATGGAAACTCCTTGTGTTTTCACAAAGAGAAGAAAGAAAAAGAGACTATACAGTCAAAAAAGAAAAAGAAAAAGAAAAAGAGTTGCATGTGTTTAAATGCGATGAGAAGAAGCAGGATTTTTAAAAAAATATAAAGACAATTAATTCATAAGATTTAATTTTATAACTAATGAATTATAGAATGACTTTCATGCGTTTAGTTTAGATTAAAAAAAAAAGTTAAAATTATCAACTTACTCAAACTTTTCTACTTTTTATATATAAAAATGCTATTGATGTTTAGTATTAATTGACTTCACTAATAAATAATCTTTGTTATAGAATTAACTACTTTAGTTAAACCTGTTTGTTAATTATATATTTTTTTCATCCACTAAATTTAAATCTGAAACCAACCATTTGTTGATAAATTTAGAGATATTTGGACACCATTGTTTTCCATCCTTTTTATAGAATCGAAATAGAGCACGATTAACATGCTCATAAAAAGATAAGGAAGTAGGGACGTTTAGTACGGAAGTATGGATAACATTGATTAAAAGTATTTTTATAAAATATAAAAATCTAATAAATTTTGCAAAAGAAAGAAATTTATAAAAAAAAATTAACAAATTTCGGAAAATTTTAGAATGATGATCCTCTTCAACAGAGTTTCTTCTCCAACAATAATGTGTGCCATCAAATTAATTTAACAGTTAATGATAAATTTAGAGATATGTGGACACCATTGTTTTCCACCCTTTTATAGAATCCAAACAGATAACGTTGAACATTAGATATCGAATTCATGCTTAACACTTAATTAAGTTGCAATTTAAAAACAAATTATACAAGAAGATACTGCTTAATAGTAACGCAAAGAATGTCCTTTATATATCAACTTCGAATATCATTATCCCTCCAATTGAAAAGGAGTTAAATAATTCTCTCTCGCTTTAAATTCATATGTACGTCTACCCAAATGTAAACTAAAAGAAGAAACTGCTTAATAGCGACGCAAAGAATGTTCTTCATACAAGATTTCAAACTTACTGTGCATGTCTTTATTGCTACAACTGGAAAAGAGTTGCACAATTTTCTCACATTAAGTTCTTTTGTGTTCTGTCACTTATTCGCATGTAGTGTTGTCAACTTAAACCCTATAACTCGCTCTACAACAATTGCAGACTTTTAAGCAACTATGATTAAAGTGGCTGTTAATATTTCAAACTGGTCTAAAAACAGATATTATTCATTTTTTATGGTTTTATTTTATACATTCACATTACAATTCGTCTCGATCTTTCTCTTTCTTTCTTATATATAATATTACTCATTACATTTATTTATCATTTTTATTTTTTAATTGTATTTTTAGTTTTTAAAATTTGAGATGAATATAATTTTAGTCCTCTAAATTTAGAAAAAAAAATCACTTTAATTTCTCAAATTTTAAAAAGGACAATTTTAGTCCATTAAATTTACTGTTTAAGAAATAAAAATGGTTTTGAAAAAATAATTTTAATCTCTTAAATTTATTATTAAAGAACTAAAAACATTTTTTTTAAAAAAATTTAAGAAACTAAAATATGTTTTAAAAAAACTAATACACTAATACTAATTTCAACTGAAATTTCAAATTAAAAACATAATTAATTAAGCCTATTTCTTTTATCATCAATTCCTATGTCTATCTTATGTACACCCCCAAAGGTATGAAATGAAAGCTCATGTATAGTACTAGTATGCATCATAATGACTAGCAACCAAGAGTATATATATTTGCACCCCAATTAATTATATAATGTTAACAAAATTCAATATTCAATAATCCACCAAAATTGTACAATATATTAGATGCAAGAACATATGAGAATGCTCATGTTCAAGTACAACATAACGCGCATCAATATATATTAGATTAGAATGAGCCTTTTATTAGCCAGGCAAAGGCATTTTATACCATAAATAATAGCTCTTGGGAAGAAATAACCTTCGTGTGAACTGTTCTCAAACACCCAATTCAAAACCCTACATCTCATACAACTAGTAGTCAGTTACATAATTAAACGAAGGTTTAAATATATTTTTATCATTCATAAATATTCAAATTTTATTTATGATATCTAATAAATTTATTAACTTTTTTTTTCTCTAATAAATTTTATTTTTATTTTTTCCATAAAATACTATTTAAATTATTTTTATAATGTTATTTAAATAAATTTGGAGATAAAAATAAAATAAAATAATTTATTAAAAATAAAAAAAGTTAACAAAAACTTATTAGAGATAAAAACACAAAATTCAAATTTTAAAATAAAAAATATCTTTAAACCTTAAACAAATTAATTATATTTCTCAACCAAATGGGGAGCTTCTACCTTGTGCCATGGAACTATAATTTATCATAGGACTAGTCCTTTCTGGTTGAAGTGGTAATCTTTTTGAAGATGGCCTTTCTACCTTCATAGATGATCCTTCAAATTTCTTCTGATCACCTACACTTTCTCCATGGAGTATCACTGGCTTTGTGTCATAGATCTCTGACATGGGATCACTATCCATGGATGGTGGTGAAATCTGAACCTTGTGATCACCTTTGTAAGGGTCATCTTGAGGACTAATGCATGATGAAGTTGTTCCTAAGTCTTGAAGCCTAAGATCATCACTCCAAATCAATGGACTCTTTCCATTTCCACTATAGGGGCATGGCCTCTTCTTCCCCCCAAACAAATCTTCATTATTAGTTGGCATAAACCCTTCAAGTTGGTCACCACTAGCATAGATGTTAAGATCTTGAAAAGAAGGGTAATTGAGAGAACTAAATTCTTTCATGACCCCCATTTCAGGGGTGTCTTGAGGAGCTCCCATACCCTTTATGTTTGTGGCCATGTTTTCTCCTGCAAGTGTGTGATAAGCCTTCTCCAATATACTTTGCATGTATTTTCCTTGAGCCTCAATCCTCAGCTGAAGATTTTTTTGAACCTGCCAGATTATAATACACCTAAACAATGTCAAACATGCCCATGACAAAGATGTAATTACATGGACTGAGGAACGGAGCCAGGTTGGTCTGATTGGGGGGAGGGGACAGTTATAAAACTAAAGTCTATCTAATAAACATCAAATTTCATAGAAAAAATATATGTGTGTATATATATAATTATATGTTTTTCAAAATAATCTTAAAGATAATAATAAAAATATATTTATACATATGCTAAACTAAATTTATTTTTGTAAAGATTGAAAATTACAAATGTCAATTATCATTTTATGTGTCATTAAATATTTTTGTCAATTTATAATAAAAAGTAGTATACAGATTTACAATACTCTTTATGAAAAAAAAAATCTATTAGTTATGCTTTAAAGATCTAATAAATTAGAATAAAATATGTTATTAATTAAATTATCTTTTATGATAATAGTAGTCGATCATCATCAAATAAAATAGAAATAATGGGTTATAAAATAAAAAAAATACTATTAAAAGAAAAAATAAATGATAGCCTAATATTTTATTTAAAAAATATAGTGTTATTTTTACAATAAAGACTATTAAAAGAATAAAATATTTTATAAAAGAATAAAAAAGATAAACATTACTTAAGTATCAAATTTTTACATTTAACTTCTAAATAAAATAATTACATAATTACATATAATAATAATAATTGAAAATTTGTAGGGTGGCCAAGGCCCCCTTGAGATGCAAATGGATCCGTCCCTGCATGGACTTTAAACGGTGGTGTTTACCTCTAATTGTTCATGCAATCTTCTCTGCACCTCCATTTGCATCCTATATATTGCATCCAGTAACCCAATTAAGAAGAATCAAGAAAAAAAAAACTTAATACATGTTTGAGAACTGATGTTTTGGAGAAATAATCAACCTTTAAAATAAGAAATGTTATTTATCCTAGAGTAAACTTTCAAAAAGAATCTCAATCAGGAAAAGATTAATTATTTTTCTAAACGTAAGTTAAATCAGACACACTTAATTTATATTAATAAATTATAAAAAAATATATAAGTAAATTGAAAGAACAGAGAAAAAAGTGGAAAATTATCTTCAAATTTGGTTATTGTGGTTGTGGATTTAATAGAAGATAGAAGTGAAGTAAGCATACTCGTTCATGTTGCGGCCAATCATGGCAGAAGAGGAGCCAATATTTCGTTGAAGTTCTAAACCCGAAGCTGCCACGACAAAAAGATGTTATGAATATATGTAGAAGAACGCTATGAAGTGGGAAGATAAAACCACAAAGAAAATGAAAATAAATTAAGAAAAGTAATTAGAAATTAAGAGAGCAGTTACCTCTCATACCGTCCTTAATCGAGGGCTCATTGAAATCCTTGTGGGGCTGCTTTCCAAGCCTGAATTTCTACGAAATTCAATGAACAAATAAATCACCGAACATAAAGGAAAAGGGAAAAAGAAAAAAAGAGAGGCAACAAGATAGCCAGAGAAATAGACGGTTTCACAAAAGTGTGCTAAAATGAAAAGCAAAAGAAGGGTGAAATTGAATATGGTTTGTGTTTAAACCTGAAGGTGGCTCTTGAGGTGGTAAAGGGTGAGACCCTTCACACCCATAACCCTCATAATTGTTTTAGGGGTTGCCTCTGCAAATCATAGAACACGTGAGAAAGAGTAAATAAAAGATTTTTTTTTTATCATATCATATCACAGATTATATATTTGGTTGTTTCACTGGATGTAGATTGACAAATGAATGTTCATAAATATTTTTAAACAAAAGATGGATATGCAAATAAATATATTAGAATAAAATATATTTTCAATCAAATATGATTTTAGTTTCTAAATTTTAACTTTGATTAAGCAGATCTTTAAATTTTGCAATAATAATAATTTTTATTATTTTTTATAGTAAAAAATGATGAGATACAAAAATTATTATATCTTCTAAAGTTCAAAATTAAGTTGATGAAATAAAAGTACAAAAACTCGTACCATTATTTTATCAAGAAAATAAAAAATAAAAAAATATTTGATCATAAATATCAGCTATATTATATGGTTTGCACCAAATGAAAGAAAAGAAGAAATTAAAAGGGTGAGAGGAAAAAGGGGTGTTAGATTAGTACTATCAGGTCCTCCAAGCTGAGCAACAGCATCAACAAAGCGTTCATGTAGTTCCACAGTCCAACGGAGGCGTGGCTTTGGGTCAGTGGTGAGGACAAGCCCTGAGTCTCCTTGGACACACATGGGTCTGTCATGGGAATTCATAGTTGAAGGCTTCTTAGGAGGGAACATTCTTTCCATCTCTCACTCTTTCTCACTGATGAGAAGAATTGGGTTGAGAAGAATACCAAGAAGTTCAAGCACAAATTCGATGCAAAGAAGGATAAATAGGGTGCGTTTTGATTGAAGAGGAGATAATGTATGGAGGTTGTGAAAGGCTTTAGCTATAGCTACCTCCTCTAAAGTATAGAGAATAAGGGAAGAGCTACCTTGCTTAAAAGAATGTATTAAATAAAAATATTTTTTTTTAATAATAATAAAAAAAAGAGAGAATAAAGGATTCCTGTTCCAACATGCAAACCTTCCTTTGTCAAAGTCACCGCCTTCTCTCTCATTCCAACCTTGATTACTAGATTAGGTGCTGTAACCAATTATATAAGTCTTAGATATGTTGTTTTGTGTTAATAAACTTTTAAATTTTTTTCTAATAACTTTTTTAACTTTTTTATGTCTAATAAATTGTTTTTTTTTTATCCTAAATTTATTTAGATAATACTTTAAAAAAATGAAGTAAAATAATTTAAATAATACTTTAAAAATAAAAATAAAAAATAATTATTAAAAACTAAAAAATTAAAATATATATATATTAAAGATCAAAAATAAAATTCATAAATTTATAAAAAAAAACATATTTAAGTCATCATATAATTGTATAGACTTTTAATTTTTATATATTGATGCAATATTTTTATCTCTCTTTAGCACCATTTCCTCGCTTCATTTCATCATATTTCTATTATGTTTTTAATAATTTTATTGTTTTATTTCTATCTCTGATTATATATTATATATTATTAATATAAAGCTTTTACACCTAAAATTAATTAAGAATTATTTTATATATAATTTTTAAAATAATTATTATAAAAATCATCAATTTTCTTCAAACACAAGTTTCAATAAGGAGTTCATTCCCTTCTCAATATGCAATTTTTAAATGCTTTTGGAAGAGTTATGTTCCCTTAAAAGTCCTTGTTTTTTCTTGGCAGAAAATTATAAATAAGCTTTCAAATTGAGTCAATTTATGTAACAGAAGAGTCGTCTCAACTGCTGAATATATCTTGTGTTTTGTGTCTTTCCCAAGAGGAAGATTCCATGTCACCACCTATTTTAAACATGCTAAGTGGAAAACTAAATTAGGAATGTTGTCTATACATGGATTAGTTTTTTTTTTTTATAAGATTTTACCTAATAACTAAAATAAATGTTGATGTGATCAATTTCTATAGAAGGATAAAACTATTACATTGAATTATATATATATATATATATATATATAAATTGATAAGGCTTGGTTTTTAATTCTTTAAAATAGTGACATATGTAAAGTTACATATTTAAATGCATGTTAAATTATTAATCAGTGATTATAGAAATCATTTTGAAAAAGATATTTAAAATATTATGAGAACCAAAACCAAAAAAATTAAAGAATAAAATTTAAACCTATTATAAATATTTATAAAATTAAAACACCTTATTTATTTATTTATTTATATGTTTTAGTCTTTATAAATATGCATAATTTTAGTTGGATTTTATTTCTTTAACATTATGGTATATGAAGTAATATCTGTAGATGTCTATGACATTATTAATAAGTGATCTAAAAGTATTTTGATAATTTAAAAGTATTATGAGAACCAAGATTAGAAATAAAAAAAAATGAAGAATTAAAATAAACACATATAAAGAGAGGGAAACTTGTTAGTTAATATATCTTTTTACGGGATAAATTTATAACACGTTCGTATCCACGTGCACGCACACATAAAGAAAAAGAGGAATGAATTTTACATGTACTTCATTCTAGAATATATACTAAAATCTAACTATTGAATCATGTGAAGTCATGTTGATCATCATATATATCAAATTGTAGATAAATTAAAAATTACAGTTAAAATAAAATTGATTGATAGAAAATTAAATAATTTCAAATTATATACAATTTTATGGACTGAATCTACTTAACGAAAACTATTGATTAATGGTTAGATCAATGACATATTTAACGTCCATAAAATATTGTTGAATAGAATAATTTTTTTTGTTTTTTTTTTTTTTGTTTTTTTGGTTACAAGAGTAGAATAAGTTCAACATCATGACTTTTGCGTCAACTGAATGAAACCCTTCCTTATATACGTGTGTGTCAATCAAAATTCATATATATTTTTCAGAATAATGAGAATGAAAAAAAATATATATATCAAACTATGTATGTGTGTGTGCCAATCGAACTTCAGATATATTTTTGAAAATAACGACAACGAAGAAAAAAATTAAGTATATCAAAGTTTATTTGCTGGTGTTTCAATCAAAATATAGATTTTTTTTTTTCAAAATAACAAGAATGGAAAAAATAAAGTTAACTTTTAAATTTAGATGAAATTATTAGTTGATTAAATTTTGTTCTTGAAAATGGAATAAAGATTAAGGTAAATTTTTGGTGTCTCTTTTTAATTGATGTTTGAATCTAAGGTGTTTGAATTCTTAATATAAAATTACTATATGAATAAGGGATGAATTTTTTTTTGTCAAAAAAAATTTGTATGAAAATCATTTTTAATCATTGGACGAAAGCATAAAGACAATTTGCATGAAAATTCATATTCTATTATTTTAGATATACACAATTTTGTATTAATTGTAAGGGCGTGATTACTTATGTGTTACTATACTTTTTTTCATTTTTTTATTATTTTTGTTTGTCTTAAATTGGACAAATTTTGTGTTCTTTTCTAAGTTTTTTTTATCAATGTATTTTAATGGTCTTTTAAAAAAAACTTTAAAATTCTTTGAGTGTTTATGCGTTTGTAACCTCAAAAAGATAATATTAGTATGAAACCAACTTTAGCCTATATGATTTAAGGTAGGATTATATTAGTCCCTTATAATAATACGAAAGAATTTAAATTAATTTTTACTAAAAATTATCAATATTAGCTATATTGGTTCTTAAGCACGAAATTTATTTTTGTAGTAAATTAGGTAGGATAGTTAATTTTGATTGGATTTTATATTGATCAGACCAAAATATTTTCTATATGAACTAAGATTAAAAAAAATGTCGTGATTGCGGTCTTGTTGTCTAACACAACTAAGATTTTGTTGGTAGGAGATAGACATCTATAGCGATTTTACTAGAGTCATTGTATGTAATATTATCTCTAATCTTTTATATAAAAAATAAATAAATAATTCATTAAAATTATTAAAAGTATGTTAGTTAAATTTAATTAAACATGTTAAAAATTTAAATTTTATTCTAAAGTAACTATATAATTAATGACTTAAATAGTGATAATATTTAATATTACTACACATAATTTAAAGGATAATTCATTTTCATTAATGGATGTCACTTATTTTATTAATAAGTCAATAAATTGCATCCTCTTACATGAAGAATAAGTGAGCATTGCATTAATAGAATTTAAAACAAATTAAGGGTCTAAAAGTGTATTAGCAATTAACAATTTAAAAATGGGTTGGTATTCCGTATGATTGCGACCAAAAAATGGTCTCATTTGTTTTTATATAAAGGATCATATAGAGTAATTTTTATCAATTACAATGATGTTGGTTGTATTTATAGAGACGAAGATAAACTTAATTCTTTAGCGCGAGGCTTAAGGCTCACAAAGTATCATTCAACTCTAGTGTAATAATAAGATAACTTTACTATACTGTAAGAATCATGTGCTTGATGGTGAGGGTGACTTCTATTAATGTTTTAGCAATTTGAACTAGTTCAGTACTTTGATTTGAGTTGGCTAGTTACACAAATTGGGCGTGTCTAGAAAAGTTTCATCTTTATATACATTTCCAATTTAAGAAGTTGGGATGAGATTTTTACATTATAAAATACTAATATATTTATCATTGAACATATGGATAAATTAATACAAAGATTTTGATTGTGCTTAGTATGACACTCTAGTAGCCTATATATTATATTGACTAGGTTATAAGTTACTAATTTTTTATATTTTTAATTTTATTCTCACTAATTTATTTGAATTTTTTACTTTTTTAATTTAAAAGTTTTTTTCATTTATTTTATCACTCTCACATCTACACAACAATCATCAACTCATCAATTATAACTACTACTCCGTTCATTGCTACTGCATTATGCTTTATCATAATCGGTTACTTTCATCCCACAATTTAAAGTTAGAAATCCTTTTAATCATGTCAATTTTTTAATCACAATCTTTATCATTTTTTTATAATACAAAATTTGCAAAGAAAAAATAGTTCTTTTTAAGATGATCAATTATTAAAAACAAATTAAAATCCATACATTCATATATAAAAAATCAAATAACTACTTTTATCATTTAACATTTATTCACTTGTTTGTTAATGAATCTTACCAAATTATTTTAATTAAATAAGTGATTTTAAAAACTTTCAACTTTTTAACTAGTTTATAAGTTAGTTAAACTTTGGGTATGAAACTATGTTAAAAATTTAGGAGCAAATTATAATGACACCTCTTATGTTTGACTTCAATTGCAAGAGACACTCTTCATTTTTTTCAACCTAAAGGAAAATCCTAACTTTTGCATTCTTATTACAATGGTACCCTTTGTGTCTCAAATGATATTAACTTCATTTGGTTTAAAGGTCATATGACTAATACTGAAGCTACATATAATTCTTGAAAAAATCATTAAGTTTTACTATATCACAAATTAGTTACAAATATTCTTTCACAAATCACTTCTGACTCTGCAACAAGTAATATTTTTCTTAGCCTTTCCAATTTATCTCAATAAATATTCTTTAACAAGTTATTCTTGGCTCTACCTTGTCTATCTAAGGTTAGATTTTCCTTACAAGATGCACACAACTTGCTAATTGTTTGATACAAATGGATATACAATGAAGTACAAAGTCTAACTCTTAAGTATATAAATGGTTGAGAGCATAAAATATATATAATTACAAGAAAAGTATGAAACTTTAAACTAGTAGAAAGAATAAGCAAACATTCTCTACAAATGAAATAAAAAAAATTAGTCTAATAACTATCAATAAATTATCACATGCATTTAAGATTTAGTTTTATTGTCTATTAGACAAACGAAAGAATCAACAAAACATGTATTTGTCCAATACTTTCAAACACAAGAATAACTTAATATTTGTTTTGCATGATTAAAATATCAGAGGATCTTAATTCATCTCATACTCAAACAGTTCTCTTTATTTTATGTCAAGTTTGTATTCATAGAAATAATGGTAATGCATATTGACAATCCATATATGAGATAAGAGAGAAATATCATATGTAATTTTTGAAAAATGTAGAAGATACATATGTAACATGTATAAAATATAAATTTCAAAAAAAATATACAAAAATACAAGGAATGCATATATAATTGTGTAATTAATATATAAATATAATTCAATTTTTAAAATTAAATATAACTAAACGCCTTTAAACAAGAAAATGTCAAAAAAAATACTTTCAAAGAGATAATTGTCATGTGTAACGTGTAAAGTATCGTTATAATTTATTCAAATTTTAGAAAGGGATTTTTTGTTATCTATAATAGTTCTTATGAATTTGAACAGACTATCTCATATAAAAAATACTACTATATTTGTTATTAAATTGTTCAGAGACAAATTTAAAAGTTAAGATATAATTGATGTTATTTGTAGACGTAGACGTTATTGCAATGATAAGGAGCTCGAGATGAGTAGCGACTAGGGGACCTTGTAGATTTAGAGAATTATAAGATTCAAACCCCTACCACTTTTGTGTTGTTGAAGTTGCCTTTCCATGCATTTAAATTATGAACACAAATTATATTAAATTTCAAATGAGCTTTATTTACATTAACAAACAAAGATGATAAATATAAATGTCATTGAGTGCATCAATGAACTGATAAAGATTAAATTATTCTAATTTAACCATTGATTTTGAATAAGAATTCTGTGTATATAAAATTAGATGTATTAAATATTTTGAAAAAAAATATTTATTATAATGATCCTATTAAACTTAATAAGATTTTTTTTTTGGAAGATATATGTGATTTATAATATATATATATATATATATATATATATATGAAAAATATGAATTTTAAGAGAAAACTGATCCCCTAGTTCTCTCCTTTGCTAATAATAAAAAAAAAATAGAAAGAAATTAAATGCGGTTATTCTTCCCAATCGAATGAGAATAAATGCTTTCTTTTTAGACAATCAAAGGAAAATTCCAGTTCGAAAAAGTATAAAAAGTTAATGTGCTACACAAAATGCTTGCTTAACAAATAATTTATTATAATGTTATTGTAAAACCATCTTTATAAAAATTGTTCCCACCTTAGGCAAAATTTGATCTGGACCGGTTGTAAATCTAGATGATTAGGACACTAGCTAGATTTGCTTTTGTATTCTTTTCTTCCATTTTTTATTATTAGCATCTTCATATTGATATCAGTAAGTCTGTCACTTTTGATTATTTTTAAATATAAAAGTTTCAGAATTGTCATATGGAAAATTCATACATATAAGAAATAGGAGATTCACATTGCAGCAGTTTTTATATTTTTGAGAAAGGTAGGGATAGAATCCCAGTTGGGGCATTTTTTGCTTTGCAGGTCCATAGGCATTCAGTAAAAATGACATATCTTTCAGAAAAGGTGTATCCCAGAAGCCATGAATCAAAACATGGACTAGATTATTGACTATAGGTTTAGTAATTAATCTGTAATGTGTAATTGGCTAATATCCATTCATGTTGCTAAAAATATTAGACTTTATGAAGAAAGTAAGGGAGTAAATGAGAATGGAAAATGTTAATTATACAATTATATATAATAATTTTAATGGTATCACTTAAATATAGTTTTATCTAAAATAAATTTTAGTTTTTCTTATAATTTCAAGTGGTTAATATATTTTTTTCTTGTGTCAGACACCATTCACTACATTAAAGATTAATTTTCCTCACGGTAAATGGAGGCTGTTAGTCTAAAAAAAAAAGTTTGTATATTAAAAAATTTGAATACAAATTTAAATAAATCGTACGTATAAACACAACATGATTTTATACTACTACATTAATCCTATAAATTCAAGTAATTAATATCAATTTAATAATTAATCAAAGATTTGTGCGAATGAAAAATGTTTAATATTATTTATGAAAAGAAAAAACAAATGGATAATAATAACTTATCTTGCATTTTACACTTTCACCCAATAATATAATACTCATACGTATGTATAAATTTGTAAAATTTATAAGGATAGATCTTGAAAAGATTATGAAATTAATTTGTTTAAATATATTTTAAATTTATGAAAATATTACTGTTTGTAATTTTAGTTATTGTAAAAATTTTATTTGTTTAATTTAAATAATTATGATATTGGTGTAAAATATTTAATAATTTTATTTATAACAAATTTTTATTAAAAAAAGTCGATTAGTCACCTTATTTCATGAAATTGAGTCTAGTTCCACTGGGATGGATGAATGACATATTGATTTTATTTGTTTAATTTAAACGAAAGCCATTTTTCTAATTAATTTATTAATTTAAATTATCCGTTTTAAACTAGATTTTTCAATAGATTACTATTATCAGGGTGGCTATAAGGCCTTTTTATAAGCAAGAAAAGTAAGGAGATTCACTTTTTCGTTAGTAGTGCTTTAAAAAAACAAAAAACGTAGGTTCTGTTTTGTGTGCAATAGGCCATGTTTGCTTTTGTTTCACGCATCCTTATGGGCTATAACTGAATATATTCGTTCATTTGAATATATTCCATCTGAAGGTCCCAAATCTTTTTTTTTTTTTTTTTCAATCTTACAAACAAATTAAACATCCAATGCTCAAAAATGGATATTTGTTTAATGTAAAATATGGATTTTTTTTGCTATAAAAAATTAAGAGTGCTTTTTTTTTAATAAGCAATTAAGGGTGCTAGTAATTATAACTTCTAATATGTCTAATTTAAACATAACTATTCAACACAGTGACGTTTTATATTGTAAAGTGTATACTCTTTATTCAGGACACTTTAAGGTTGGAGTTTATATAAGATATACGTTGAGTAATAAGAGTTTCGATGGTAAGTGCGTTTTATGTAAACAATCTCGGAAAATTGAATTTCATCTATTTGTCTTTGTTAAATAGCTGCTGCAATTTGGATTTGAATTCTTTAATTGGCTAATTCAGAAAGTCAATTTCAGCAATGGCTCCAGGTTTGAAATGTTGTGGTTTGGTCAATTTGAAGGTAAAAGAATTTTATTATTTTTTACAATGGGAGTTGTGACCCTATTCAAATTGTCGGAAGGATTCATTTAATTCTTAACAATGTTTTTTGGCTAAATACAACAAAGGAGCATGCCTTTTATCAAATTGGAACATTACTCCAAGAGGGTGTTTTTAATAATTTCTAGTTTTGTTGGGGGTAGTGATGGAAAACTTTGTCTCGATTGTGTTGGTTTTCCTATAGTTTTTTTTTTTTTTTTTCAAGTTTCTATATGTGGTATTTGTTACTGCTTTTTCAAGTAGATGATCAAGGTATTTGTGTGTTCTATGGGAAGGATCGAGAAAAGTTTTCATCTGCTCTGCTACTGTTCTATACCACTGATTCTCTTGCAAGGGTACATGAATGCTATTGTTTTATAATTCTTTTTATGTTTCTACACTTTATGTGGATAGGACTAGCTTTTTTCTTCAAGATGGTTGTTGACATATACGCATAGGAGTATATCTCTTCTTTGTACAGTGCATTAATCCAAAGAAGGTTCAAATTAATGCAATAGTAAATTTAATTGTATTTATTTTCTTGAATTGGTCTAGACAATATCTACAAAATATGTAATCAAATGTGGTTAATTATTCTAAATGAAACTGGCTTAGGCTTCGAGTGTTGTTGTTTACCCTTTTGGTCTTTTGCATGAAACTAACTAACCTAAATTGTGAAATGTTCAATTTTAAATAAGATTTCCATTAACTTATTTATGAAAATAAGGATAAATTTTAATATTTTGCCAATGATAATATCATAGATCAACAACTATTAACAAAATTAAGTAAAATGCATGGCAAGACTTTACAGGTATGAAGATGGAAAGAGAAATATCAATGTAACTAAAAATATAATAGTGCATGAAATAATAGTGCACATTTGAAGATTGGGTAGGGGGAAATTAGAACAAAATGCATTCCTTAGTTGGCCATCTGACAACATCCTAACATCCTACTATTGGGAAGTCTTAGAAAGATCTTCCTCCTCATTGAAGTTTGGAACTCTAACAACTATCTTAATATAAGGACTTCCATGAGCTCTATTGAACAAATGAGAATACAGATTTGTCACATAGGGTGTAGTATGGTGTTTAGCATATCTCTTTATTGGAAGACAAAACTCAGGAGTCAGGTTCACAAAAAACAAGGAGAGGTTCCCCAATCGAAATATGTGTAATACGCATTGCCGTGTCCAACAACAATCTTGATGAACCCAAACAACGGGTGTTAATATGGCCTCAACATTTACTCGTATGAACATGAACTCTACAATCAGTGCAAAACAAACAAAATATGCAAAATGATAAACTTACATAAATAAGCATAAAAGTACATACGTAATGAATGTACTCTAAAATAAATAATATAAGCACAATAAAATTATTCATAACAATATATATCATATAACAGGGCATATCACATTAGAGATATTAAAATCAATGTAGCACATAAAACAATGTAATAAGTTACTCTCTTCATTTATCTCATAATACGTGTCATTTTTGAAAAAAAAATATTCCAAAATTAATGTCATTTTTAGTTTTTTTTAATGTAATATTAATTATTTTTTTATTTATACCCCTAACAATAATGATGTACAACAAAAACTATAAATGACTTAATGATGAAAAGATTAATTTTATAAAAATTCATTTTTTCTCATCTATTTATTAACTTTCTTGGTATATATAAAAAAAAAATAAGATAATACTTATTATGGAATGAAGGGAGTAACAATCATGCATGTAACAAACTAATTCCGTGGAGACTTCTAAGCACCAAACAACCAACCAAATGTTTTCCTTAAAATGGTATAACATATATCACCAACCCACAAGTCAAGAAGCTAACATGTACCATAAATCATTCAAGCGACCCTAATACTGATTATGGAGAAATTATTAGCATTATCAAGATATGCATAACATGGTAGTTACTATCACGACACAAAATTTACATTGACCTAGGTTACATGTGGAATCACACATGTAAATATACTTGAGACTACACGATGTTATCTCCACTAACCTTTCCTCTCAATTCCCAAACTAAGTGCATACTTACAAAAATGGAGTGAACTTACCTATGCATGAATCAATTCCACCATATATAATTGTAACATTTTAAAATCAATCATGTCCACACTTGGACTTTTTAGTGTAGTATTATTGTCCTAAAATTTCAAATCTAGTCACAATTAAAGAATCAAACCCACACAAGTCTTAACAAGTATGTCACATTGTTAGATCATAAGATGAATTGAGTCTCTAACATATTTTAATATTGTAAATAATATAAGTTCTATTGTCTGAATAAGACAAACAATCTGTCTAAGTTTACTTAGCAAATCGTTTATTTATCATTTGAAGACATAATCTAAATTGCACCATTTGTTCTTTTATATCCTTTGAATGGTTTGAACTTTTATTTCATCTATAATTATTACATAAGAATTTTCTTATTAGTATGCAAAAAAAATTTCAAAGAATAAAGAAGAGAAAATCTCAAAGTGTAATGGAAAAGTCTCAAAGCATAATGAAAAAGTCTTCCTATTACCCATAAATTTGTGTCCTGCTATGGTCAAAATTTTCAGAACATGCGATTTTAATTTAACTTCTAGAGCATGATAAGAGCCTACAAAAGGATATAAGTAGGTTGCTTTATTAGAAGTTTGGTAACGAGTTTGTGAAAAACAATTAATGTAGTATTTAATGCTAATTCAAATTCTTCACCAAAAAACAAAGATGAAAGATCGTTGTGAAACAAAAGATAGTTGAAAACTTTTTCTATAAATAGAAGAAGACTTAAGATATACAATATGAAGAGAATACCTTACACTACCTTGAAAAATCATAAGCCAAAATTCTATAGGTCTTTTGTATTGTAATTTTTATTTTTGTAAAAGCTTTCAACCACTTAACATATTTGAGAGTTTGACTCTTACACCTTGTTTATGTATGGTTTTTATAAACATTGTGAGGTTGAATTAGAAGTCCCTTGAGAAATAATACTTTGTTGTATTAGCTTGAAAAGGTTAGAACAAAAACTACTTGTTGTAGGACAAAAATGGCTTGGTAAAAAAATATTTGTATCTTTATATATAGTGAAACTTGGTGGTTTGTTAAGAATTGAACATAGCTTAAGTGGTAGAGGTGAACCAATATAAAATGTGTTGTATTCATTTTCTTTTATTACTTGTTCTAACTGGATGAATTGTTGCATTTACAAAAGTTTTACAAATTGTCTATCTTCTTCATTTTATCTTTAAAGTCTTTAAAATACTTTAAACAATCTTTGTTTTTCATGTCTTTTGTTGTTTTTTGAAAACACAATTAAACCCTCTTTTTTGTGTTTTACACACATTGCATGTGACCCTTCATAAGATACTAAACACTTACAACACCTTATAATTGAGGCATAAACACTTAGAATTTTCTTGCAAAACTTTTTCACCTTACATTATTAAGATTTATTAAGAAAATTACATATATTCTACTAATATAATCTTAAATAACAATAATTAACTTATTTAAGTTCAAATTAATTTCAATGAGTTATTGTATTCAAATTTATATTTTTAGTTTCTCAAATTAAAGGATATATATTTTTCCTCCTCTAAATAAAAATTTAAATTCTTTAGTCCTTCAAATTCAAAAATAGTTATTTTAAGTCTATCTACCAAAATTTGAGAAACTAAAATATGCAAATTTTTATTTGAGGAGAACTAAAAAATATTTTTTGAATTTAAGGAGTTAAAAAATGTAAAATTTTATTTGAAAAACTAAAAAATAGACTCCCTAATTTGAGAGATTAAAAATAAAATTAAAATTTTTAATTAAATTAAAACATGAATTTAATAAACTACATTTACTTATTAAATTTTAGGTTTGAATATCAATTTGTTCTCTGAAAAATAATATTTTTTTGTTTTGGTTCTTTAGATTTTTTTATTTTGGTCATTTAATTTTTACTTTTATTTTATTTTAGTCTTTGTAGTCCAGAAATTTTTTATTTTAGTCCCTATAAAAATTTTAAAACATAAGTCACAAATTATGAATAGCCAAACCAATAAAATTAACATAAAGACTCTAAATAAAGATAAAAACATATTTTTAATATAAAATAGTAATTTTGTGTTAGTTAAAGTAATGTTAGTTTAATAGTAAAAAGTCTTTGAAAATTTATTTAAAATTTATGTTAGTTACAATAAATAGTTTCCCAATTTTCCTAAAAATTTCATAATTATTAAAAATAAAACTGCATTATTAATTATATTCAAGTGAAAATAGTATTTTAATTAATTGAAAATAAGAAAAAGTATAAAAATTTTATTTTAAAATTATAAAAATAATAAATATCTCACAATAAAATTCTTTCATGCAAAATTATACACAAAAGTGATATATTTTAATTATTGTAGCAATAATTAACATTAATCAAGTGAATAACTTGAATTTAATAAATAAACTTTGGAAACAAAAGCTTTGCTTTGCACATTAAGATAAGTAGGCCAAGAATTAGTAGCACTTATTATTTACACTTCCATGTTTATTAAGTACACACATTATATTTTTGTTATTTTTTTATTGTTAATTATATTCTTTTGTAATGATCATTTTACACCTAACTATCAAATAAAATAAAATAGTACTGGAAATGACTTTCCAAAATAACATATATCAATTTCAGAAAATCATTTTTAAAATTATATGTTATAATTTTAAAAATAACTTTTAGAAATTAGTATATGTTATTTTAGAAAGATATTTCTAAAACTATAACACAGTTTCAAAAGTTATCTTTCAGAATTAATATATGTTATTTTAGAAAGTCATTTACAATAAATAATATACATGTATCTTAACGCATCACGTCCTAATAATTGTTGATGTGCACAGTTAATTATTTGAGTACGAGACTTGTGAAACTAAAGTTAAAAGGAAATTATAGCACATGGGATTGAGAGAACAAATGAGGAGCAATCATAAACAACTAATGATTGTGAAAAAGTGAAATTTCATGGACACTAAATAAAAAGGAAGTTAGTGGTCAACATAGTCTGAAACGAAATTCCAAGTAGAGGAAAACACACAATAGTACATATAGTTTTGATAAAAAAAAAATGCAGTCTTATATCATGAATGCGAGGATGAAGATGAAGTTCAAAATTAGGGTTTAAGGAATAACAAAGCTAAGATGAAATAAGATTTTAAAAAATAACAAATATAGAGGGTGTAAAAATAGGATTTAAAATAATATCTTTGGTAATTAAAATATAAAAGGAGATAAAGGAATGTACTAGCAAGCATGAGGGGTGTAAATAGCAAGTATCATTTTGTTAACCAATTATTATGACCCAAGTTAAAACTTAATTACTAAATAATTAACTAAATCATAAAATTTGATATTATTAGCATATATAAATTTAAGTAGAATTATGGTTTAGGTATGGATTGTACGTGAATGGGTTGTAGGGGGAACGAATTTATAAAAGCCCAAGTCACTCACTATTAGTTTTAGATATTTAGCATAATTATTATGTAATAAGAAGTTACTACAAAGGTGTTAATTTAACACATTTATTTTTTTTGTATGTAAAAATCAAATATATGTATCAAGAATTTACAATTACATACACCTATTTAAAAGTTAAATCTCTTGACACACACATGCTTCATGTAGATAACTAAAACTTGATGAACAAGTAATTAAATCTAAAATTTAGTTAAAAAGAAAAAAATAGGGATCGATTTGTTAGGGATTATAATAAGTTTGTTATAGATTATTTACTTTCAAGTTTATTTATTATTAGTCTAGGACAAAACTTTAATGCATACTTAAGACACACAACCTCATTATTAGAGTTGTCAAAACAAACTAAAACTTGTGAGTTATTCTAGCTCACAATAGATTTAAATTGTGTTTGATTGAAAAAAATTAATTCACTACAACTATAAATTAAACTAAATTTCATTCGTGTGATGCATTGGTAAATAGATAGATGTTTCATTTCTTTGCTTATTTTGTGAAGTATTTAAGACATGATTGATTATACATTTTGTCCTGTTTAATAAATTCTAAAATAAAAATTACAATAATATATATATATATATATATATAGGTTTATTTTATTAGATGAATACATGGAATTGATAGTATATATAACACTTAGTCCTTAATTTAAAAATAGTCAAATCACAACCTATGAAAAATTATATTATTTATTTTTAATTTTAATTTTTTAATTGAAAGTTTTCATTTACTTATCACAATGCACAAGTAGTGTGTAAGAAAATATTTTTGTATTATTTATTGAAATTTTTTTGTATGTTAAAAATAGTGACATTATTAAAAATTATTGATAAATATTTCTAAGGAAACATCAATATAATGTATTTTTGCATCATGTAACATCCTATTTTTAAATAAATAAATTATATTCACACAAATAGTCTTGAATTAGAAATTTACCATTTATTTTAAAAATATTTAAGATTAGTTTAATTGAAATTTGGAATTTAAATTTATAAGAAGTGGTATTTAAATTTAAGAGATAATATAATTTAGAGTGAAGAGATTATAATTAGTTAAGATTAATAATTTTTATTAAAATAATTTTAGATAAATTGAAAAATAATAAATATATATATATATTTTGGAATAGAAAATTATAAAATAGATTTAGAAATT
>JAMLFT010003090.1:0-23068 GCA_026544285.1 Pachyrhizus erosus | reverse complement strand
TTTGTTTGGAATATAATTCATCACAGGCATGACCTAACATTAGATGACACCCAAAGATAAATGTAGATGTTTTTTTTTACTAATCTAAATTTTGTTTTTTATATTTACAGAGAAATGCAGAGTCGGTTCAATAATAATAATAAATTTTAAAAAATATTTTATTTTAAATAAAAGAATTATATATTATATTTTTTTAATAATATATGTAATTTTTTTATAAGAATTCATAATAAATATTTTTTTATTTATAGGTCTAAAAATTATTTTATTATTACATCAGTCTCAGATAAATGTAAATGTAATGTTTGATATGATGTAATAATTAAAGAAAAAATAAAAAAAAATGTCGATAAAGTATTTAATGTATATTCATGCATCATCATGGATTTAATTTTTTTTAGAGAATGAGACAAGGTTTAAAGAATAAAATACTGCTTGTGATATTGATTCTATCTCTATTGTTTTCATTGTACATTAAAACAATAAAGAACTGTTCGTGTATTTCTCTATATAGCTGATATCATGTATTTTCTTTGGAGAATGCAGGTATTATAAAAAAATGTTAGTCAATGTTGTTTTACTAAAACTTTATATACATGTCACTGTAATTGTAACAGTTTTTTTTTTTTTTGTTATATAAAAATATTACAGTATCTCATATATCAATGGTATTTATTTATTTATTTTTCTCGATATTTTTTCTTAAATTTCATCTAATTTTGTATATGTGTAACTGTGGATGCAATGCACAACAAACTTGCTTGTGTTTATTCACGGGTGGGTGAACTCCTCAGGTTTTGCTTAATTGTTATTGACCTTCAGTTGTATCAGGTTATACATTTCAAAGTCTCGTTAATTACTCTCCGACTAATAAAATAAGAGCAGTGAAGTAACAAGGATTTAGTTTGATTGATCAGTTAAATGTGTGAATTAGTATTGTAAACGTATGATATATATTTTTAATTGTTACGGATAAAAGAAAAGAGCAGTGAAAGATTTCTTTTTTACATTTTTTTCTTAAATACTATTTTGGTCTTTAAAAAATTCTATTTTTTTATTTTAATATCTATTGTATAAAAAAACAGTATTAAATGATGAATTAACAATAATATAGGAAGTCAGTAATTTATTATCAATAATTTTTTGATAAATTATATTTTAAAATTTTTATTTATAAATAGTTTATAAAATTAAATTAGTTGATGACAAATATTAAAAAAATTAAAAAATTAAAAATTAAAAATTAAAAATTATTTATTCAATATTGAAATGATGTTAATTTTTTTTAAGTTTTCAGCTGAGAAAATTATCGGTTACGGTACATTCAATATTGGATTTATTTGAAAAAAAACATTTTAAACTGAGAGCATCCCCTGCATTGCAGATTTTCTTTTTTAAAAAAACAAAAAGGAAAAGAGATGGTAAATTGAAAAAATAAATTTAAAGACCCTACCCTACATCACTGTCGAGAATCCCAATTAATATAATTCCACTGCAAGTACGGACAAATAATTCAAATTAAAAAAAATGTTATGTTTGATTTGGTTTATGGTGGAGAGAGATTTTAAATGAAGAGGACAGGAGAGGAGAGGTGAAAAAAAAAATTAATTAAAAAAAAATTAATTTTGAACCTTAATCAATTACAATGATATAGAGTGTGTGAATAATGATACGAGAGGAAATAAATTATATGGATTAAATATAACGAGAATAATTGAATAAAATTATTTAAAAATTTTATATTTATACTCTCTTTTTTAAATTTTTTGGAAAGTCAAAGTTAGATGAAATTTTTTAACAATAAGAAGCTTAACAAAATATCCCAAGCTATATATATTTTTTAATCGATATATATTCCAAGCAATTAAACTCTATATTAATACATCAATAATCATGCTATATTTTCATAACGGGAGACTAATAAATAATATTTAGTGTCTCGGGATTAATGTTACACGATTCTTTGTTTTCCCTGTCGTAGTATATAATCTCTTGATTATTGATGTTGTGCCTAGACATTTGTATTGTTTTGTATGTCTTCATTGTTAATTTTAGATGCTGTGTTGTGGTCCTTCTTCACTATCACTGGACATTCGTATATATTGCTGTTAATTGGAGACTCAATATCTTGTAGCTTCCCCACTGTAATATAAACAAAAATCATAATACCTGCTTTTAAGTTTTATAATGACTATACGTTCTTGAAACAGTCAAGTATCCATTAAAATAATTAGACCCAAATCTAATAAGCATTCATTGAAATTATCTACAATAGATAGATAATAATTCATTATGGCTCTCCCTATTCACAAAAAATTGGAAGTATGAATGTGAGTTTAACTGTTATAATGTCTAACTTATTGTTATTTCTGTTTTTTCTAATTGTGGTTTAAGTTTTGTTTTAGAAAACTAAAAAATATGATAAATTTTCTTGTTTGTTATGGAGTAGTTATTAAGTTTTTTTTTTTTTAATTGTATTCCTTTTATTTATATTATATAATAAATTTATATTAACTATTTTCATTTCTACGTTCATGTTGAAATTAATTAAAAATTAGATGAGAAGTACGTGTACATTTGAGAAAAAATAGTCAATGTCATCTTAATTTTTGAAAACGTAATATAAATAGAAAACATTTCAAAAAATTTATATTTAATAAGGAACAAAATGACTAAGTGAATGAAGTATTTATATATAAGGATAATAGGATATAAGTTTAGATCATATAGTAATAAGTATATCAATTAAAATATATTATTAAGTATTTTAAAAGTATGAGTAATAAAGTTATTATTTATATGAATATGAATTTGAATATAACTTTTTAATTTTAATTTATATCTATTATTGGTGTAAATTATTTTTTTGAACAGATGTTTAATAATAATATATTTTATTTCTATTATTTTACTTATTAATATAATTTGACAATAGAATGAATTCATATATAGATGGTTATGTTAATTTTTTATTAATAATATATATAAATTAATTTAGTAATTATTTTTATTAAAATGTAAATATGAAAATGAAAATCCAAATATTCTGGTTGTTATCATCCTCAGATAAGGAAGGTGTTGTATATGTGTTAGATATTTTTATAGTGATTTGAGATATTATTACATACTTTTTTTTTATTTAATATATTTGCTACATGGTTTTTTCATTGAATATCATGTTGTTGGATTTTTTTTTTCATTAAGATAATAGTTGGTGTTGTTTTTTCTTTCTTTCTAAACTTAGGTTTGAAAAATGCAAAACATTAGCCTTTGTTTGTTAGGTTACTCAATGTTGGGGATAGAAGTTTGGTTTGTCTATAACTTGTCTGTCTCTTTTTTTCATATTATACTATTATATTTGGTAAAGAACAAAATGTTGAAAGATGTTCCAAACTTAATTATGTGATTTTTTTTGTGTGTTCGTTTAAGATTAGTTAAAGAGATTAAAGATATAATTAGATCATATATATTAAAAATACATGTAACTTATTTATCTCTCAGACACATTTTTATTGATTAACATATTTTTATTGGATTAACACATTCTTCTGTTTTCAAATATATTCCAATAGATACACCATTATTATTAAATTAGAGAATGTTGTGCAATATGCTAAACATCACATGTTAAGAGTTAGAAAATATTTTTTTACTAACTTTTTCTGCATCTTAAATTTTGTTAAGGAAAACATGATTAGTTAATCAATGAGTGACTAGTGGTCAAATCTTATAAGAAAATAAACAAATAATGATATATTAAATACGCAACTTATTATGAGTATTATTATTTTTTTACACTAAATTGAGCATTGGAATGTTTATATCAACATCCTCACCATATTTCTCTAACATTCTTAATTTTTTTTTATGCTAAAAGATGATATCTAGATTTGAATTTAGGATATTGTGTAAAATATTAAAATTCTTCATTATTAGGTCAATCTTCATTAATATCTTAATTGTCTATCTCTTTATAAGATTCAAACATAAAAAAAATTTAAATAATAAAAAATATATAAACGACAAAGTCCTAACAAATCAATTAGTTGTTTTATTTGAAAGATAGAAAATACATCCAACTTTTTTTTTATTTTTTTCTAAAAAAATTTCAAACTATAACAACAATATATAAGAGAGGACTCTAAATTATTCGACTTTAGTTATTAAATTTTTAAAGAAAAATATTTAAATAACTTACCAATCATCATAAGATAAAACAAATTTATTATATCTTCTAACAAAAACTATAATAAAATTTACCTTTATACAAGGTACATTTTCCCTAATTTTTTTATTAAAACTTATTTTCAAGTAAAAAAAAGGAGAAAGAGAGACTTGAAAGTTAAGTTAAACTTTATTGATATTTTTCATTTTCTAATACCTTAAAAGTTACTTTTAAACTAAAAGCTATTTGTTAAAATACTTTAACACAAGTTCTAATTTTATTTAAAATCAACATATATTAATCTATAATATAAGGATTGAATAATCAATTTAAGATATAAAAAATTATAATAATTTTGGATAATTAATACATAAAACCTCATTTTGAATTTTTAATAAATGCTTAGTATTCTAATAATTGAATATTGATTTTCATAGATTAAAAAGTTGACTAAAATTCTAATTGGAGACAATATTAAATAAGAAAAAAATTATTTATAAAATTTGATAATTGTAATAGTTTTTTAATTTAATATACGCACATAAAAATTATTTAATAGAAAAGTATTAACAATACATTTTTAATATATCATTTTGAACATATTCTTTATTAGTGACTAAATTTATTGCAAATTGTAAAATTTTGTGAAGTCAGTCTTTCTATTTAATGAATTCTATTTTTTATAATTAATTTTAACTAATAATAAATTTTTTTTTCAAAGCATGATTCATTGAAAATGTCCAACAATTTTTACATAAAAATGATAGGATGTTAATAAAAGAACATCATAACAATGCACAATATATAAACAACAGAATAATGTGCATCGACATCTTATGTTTTATTCAAATTTCCTGAATCAGTATAAAGTTATAATTAATTTAAAAGGTTGAATTACATTTATGTCTTAATAACACAATTCCACTCACATTCCTTGTGTTTATACACATTACACTTACACCTCTTATGTTTTTCAAACATTACACACAATATTCTTTTTCTATTTCAAATATGGATTGTTAATTCTCATCTCTCTATTTTCAACTCTAGCATCAACTCCACTAACTCTAAACAAACTACCATGACGACACAACATAAAGGAACATTTTTTTTGCTCAAGATACTTTTTCCACTTCATACTTCACCTTTTTAATTGCACTACGGGACCCATCTTCCTCCTTTCTTTTCCAATCCTTAGTAAATCCAACCTCAGGCTTGCAATTTCATGTTTCATGTCCAAACCTCTGGTGGCGGTGACATCCTATCACTGTCACCATCGTGACTCTCACCATGGAGCCCTTCCTCTTGTAGTTTTCCTTCAACAAGTAGCATGTTCTGGCAAGTCGCATAAGAGGTCAGACATTTTGGTGGAAGTGCTTAAATGTACCTATTCTAACAAAGACGAGATGATAATGTTTTAGAAATAAAAAAGTACTTGACAAACATGTGTCATGTGATCCTTAAACCAAAAAAGTTAAAATTATTTGACATATGGGATGTCACAATAAAAAAAATGTAAAAGTTAAGGAAAGGGATTTGTAGATTAAAAAAAATATTTCCTAAAATTTAAATAAAACACAAAAAGTCTTATTGTAATTTATTTTAAACAATAATAATCAAGCATGCATACTCTAAGCTTATGAGGTAAACATATTAATAATTCTTAAAATACAATCTAAAAAAAAAGATTCACATATTTATGTTACAAAGAAACTTTAAGAACAACCCAAAATTATTCACAACGAACAAGGTGAAACAATGTTGTATAATAGAGATTGCATAAAGACAATTGAGCTGCCAGAAATAATTAAAGTAATTCAATTGAGTGTTTTAGGTTAAAAAAATAAGGTATCTCTTAACTTTTTCAGAAAAAAAAAAAAAAAAACACGTCTCTTAGCAATATTTTTATTTTGGGTTTGTGTTACAAAGATAGGAAAGGCCCTGCTATTCTCACACCACACTTTGCTCTTTCCATCCCACGGGGGTTGGCGGCAGCGCTAGAGAGCGAGTGAACCAATAGTGGGGGAGGAGAAGGTGGTATGGTTAGAGAATAGAAGTGAAACGTTTTTGTAAAAGTAGGGGAGTGAAAAGAATGGAAAACGAGGTAAAATAGCACGATCCAATAGAAAACCATCAAGAAGCTAGGACCAGCCCAATTAAGGGAGTGAGGCCCGTCCAGCAGTAGAACAAGTCGTAAAACAGAGAGAGGCCCATCAAACCATATAAATTTTGAAAACCCTAACCATGTGGGTCATTGGGTTTGACCCGACCCAGATCAATCCGCTAGTAGGAGCAAAGAGGCTCGTTAGCTGGGTTCTAATAAAAAGAACGTTGGTACTCTGATTATGGCCTAAGAATAACGTTGATAAGTGATAACACTGAGTTTCGTTGAATCTGTACTAAAATCCTACGCACACAACCGTAACAGTAATGTCTACGCTCGAAATTGAAGCTCGAGAGTAAGTTTCCTTCTCTAATCACTATATCTATATGTTCCACGGTATTTATATTTTCTTAAGTAATTCATTTGCGAATTCTCGAAATCGGAAAATTTAGTTTTCTTCGTTTACTAAATCACATGTTTCAATTTTGTTCACGTCTAATTGGAACTCGTTTAATGTTTTTCTTGCGCAATAATTTTTTTTTTTTTTTAATTTTTGTTTGCCCTTCGCAGTGTCATCAAAATTGTGCTTCAGTTTTGCAAAGAAAATTCGTTGCATCAGACTTTTCAGACGCTGCAGAATGAATGCCAGGTTTCTCTGAACACCGTTGATAGCATTGAAACCTTTGTTGCTGATATTAATAGTGGAAGATGGGATGCTATATTGCCTCAAGTTTCTCAACTCAAGCTTCCCAGGAATAAATTGGAGGATTTGTATGAACAGGTATTTTGTGTGTCACTTTAGTTTATGGTATGCTACTGTTTAGTGTATATTCGCTTTGTCACAAACTTCAATACCGGTTATGGATTTTTTAACGTCTTTTAAACTCTGTCATTTATATGAACATCTTTAATTGGGCAATAATAAGGTTGGGTGGAGTTTTTGAGATTAAAAGGATGGGCTGAAAAGTTGAAACAGAGGCTGGTGAGTGTTGAAATAGCAATGCATTCGATGTAGGATGTGCTGAATGCTGTTGCTGATGAATTTGCTTAGCTGAATGTTGTTAATCAATCTGCCTAATCTAACTATGTTGCTGGTCAGTGTTAGCAACTGCTGGCCACTGGCATGATGCCCTTTTAGTAGATATGGAGCTGTTGATCCTCATTTTCTTGACATTTGCTTTTTGTGTAGCTGGTTCACTAGAATTGTTTCATGTGTGATCGCCTTTCCCCAATTGGCTATAGAATCTTAAGGTCTTCAATAACTGCTTTAAGTCATTGATTCCACTTTCCTCATGGGTGGAATAAAGGGTGTTCTAATTTTGGTAGAATTGATTTTGATAGAAATTGATGTTGAATGAATTGATTTTGGAAGAATTGAGGGTAAAAAAATATGGTTTGTATTTGGAAATGATATTTTAAGAGTGACTTGAGAAGAATTGAAATAATTCCAGATTCAATTTTTGTCAATGTAATAAGCTAATATTTTCACTTGTATTTTGACATGGTTGCAGATTGTATTAGAAATGATTGAACTTCGGGAACTGGATACTGCACGTGCAATTTTAAGGCAAACACAGGTGATGGGTGTAATGAAACAGGAGCAGCCTGAAAGATATTTGCGTCTTGAACATCTCCTAGTTAGAACTTATTTTGATCCAAATGAGGTTAGAAATATATTCTGTAATTCTATTTTAGTTTTGCAATTTCATGTTGTCTAACATAATCAACTTGTTGCTTATTTCCCTCTTTGCTATTTTGTTTCTGCACTCTGCTACAATTTTGTCATCATTCATCTTGAATTATGATGGATATCTATCAGAAAATGAAAGGCAAGCAGGAAATGCAAGTCCTAACAGACCACCCATTTGGAGAGTTTACTCCAGGTGTTGGCTTAGAGGGTGCAATGACTGACATGAGGCAGTTATTGTCGGGAGTATGGAAGTTATATGACAGTCATTTTCAGAATGCAGAGTTACAATAATTGCAGCTAGGCAATTGTTGTTAGTTGTATGGCAGTTTTTTAGGGTGTTATACAATATAGAATTCAGGAAGAAAGGAAACAGATTTCATGGTGTTGTATCCTGAAATTTTAGGGCAGAAGGTCCCTTGTAAGACATTCATAGTAGCTTTATGCTCTGAATGAACCTTGGCTCAGTATTTAATAATAAAGTCAGTGTTTAGTTTAGTCAGTATTTAATAAATAAATGAGCCTTATATAGAGATTGGGAAGCCTTTTGAATCCTTAGTTTTCCTGTATTTTAGGGTATGGCTGGATGGAGGGCTTTAGATCTACGAATTACAAACTCCAACATGGACACTGGACACTATCAAATGAAGTTAAATGTTAAATACATCAAAATTATAAAAGATCTAAAATGAGAATCAATATTTATATATTCTTGTGTATTCACTTCCTAGGATAGCAAGTCTCAAAGACATACTGAGACACATTGTATTTTAATATTTTATATTACTTTTTAAGTTGACTCTTCTGAATGTTCAAAAAATATGAATACTTTTTTATAATACTAGTGTCCTTGAAATGCTCATTCAAATGGAGGTGTTGGCTTAAGTGTTTAATGTGTTGGCTCTAGAATCTGAGCAGATAAAAAATAAAATAAGGAGTGTCTAAGTCTAACACATGTCAAATAGGTGTTGGGGAGCTATTGATGTTGGATTGTGTTTGACACTCCAACATCTTGTCCTCAAGCAAGAGGAGTGTTCATAGCTTTGGATTGAAAGGAGTGCAGAGTTAATTATTTAATTTTTTGTTTTAAATTCAGTGAATTATGAAATGTGTTAAAAAATGAATTAGGGGCGAATGGGAAGTTATATGATGATCTTCTTTTTGTTCCTCTGATTTTAATGAGTTCTCAAACAAGGATAATGTCTACATAAAATGAAAAATTTCCCCTTCCTTCCCTTAACCTTCAAACTCTTCTATTCCAAACACCCACTTTCTTAAATATAATTTAACTTCAATAACTTGTATTATAATTATTATGGCACATAAATTATATCTTTGCATTTGTAAATGCAAAGGAGTGCTAAATAACATAGAAGCTCCTGGCAGTGAGCTAGCCTGCTAGATCCAAGATTTCTATTATTATTATTACTACTATTACTATTATTATTATTATTATTATTATTATTATTATTATTATTATTATTATTCTTATGGGTTAATGATGTTTTTAGTTCATGAAAAGTTTCCAAATTTTGGTTTTGTCTGATTTTTAAAACATTGGTTGTTGTCTATTTTTTGAAATACCCAAATTTTGGTTCTATACAGGGATGAAAACCGTTTGTTTTAAAAGTTGGGGAGAAAAATCAAAATTTGGAAAATTTTCAAGGACTAAAAATAAACCGTTAACCCTTATTATTGTTATTATTATTATTATTATCTATTCTTGGAATGATGAGTATTACAGAATGAATTACGACATGCAAAGCTTTATTTCTAGCCATATCCTCAGGGTTGATATTTATTGAACCTAGTGTTTGTTTCTTTACACAATGGTTTATGACTCGTGTCCTATGTGACAGGCTTATCAAGACTCAACAAAAGAGAAGCGACGTGCACAAATAGCCCAAGGTTTCTGTCTTTTACTTTCGTAGTAGTTACTATACATTTGTAATACTATTTTTTTTCATTGTAATGTATATCTGTTTCTTGATTGGAAATGAAAGTTTTCTCCCATTGCTATGGATACAGTTTGTTATTGAACTATTTTTTGTGGGATTTTACTTTAAGAACTTCTCTTTCCTTGAATTTTCAGCTCTTGCAGCAGAAGTTACTGTAGTGCCACCATCCCGATTGATGGCTTTAATTGGTCAGGCTTTGAAGTGGCAGCAGCATCAAGGTAATTGCCTGGTAACATGTCAATGCCACATTAAATTACTTTATGGTAAACTTTTATATGAAAATTAAGATTTATCACCACCATGTTCATCTTCTTACAATTTTTTTTTTTTTTTTTTGTTTCTTAATGCAAATGACTGTGTTTCTAAATGCAATTCACTATTTGTCATTTTTTGTTCTTTTGGCTTGGTAGCCAGGACAAAGTCTTTACTTGTTCATTTCTGCAACTTTAGATGCTAGGAATGAATTCAATTTTCAAATTTCAGTTATATGGATGCATGATGCATCTTTCATTTCTCTAAAAATAAGCAGACAGGAAACCTTTTGTTGGAAAACCACTTTAACTGTGGTCAACCCTAGTCTGCCTTCATTGCAGTCTCCAACACCTTCGTGCTGGGTTGAGCGGGTGTGTTTAGTCCTGCATTGGTTAGTGATATGGCATGACTGCCTAAGTAGTGCATATAATACTAGGTTAAATGTTTGGTTGCCATGATGCTATTTATAGGAAAGTTTATATCTTCACATCTTGATTGAGCTATCGTTTCCTTTGGCCTCTCTCAGGGTTACTTCCTCCAGGAACGCAGTTTGATTTATTTCGTGGAACAGCTGCTATGAAACAAGATGTGGATGACATGTATCCAACAACTCTTTCTCACACCATAAAGGTATGCTTATTATATTCATTAAGGCATTGTTTCAGTTATATGAATGATGAGATGCAAACAATGCTGAAGGAGACAGAAAAAACAAAAGTGCAGAACCATTGGATTTTATGTGGATTTGTGCTGAAAAATATATCTGATACCGCACAGATCTGACTGTATATCTAATCATGCAGAAAGGAGTGGATTTTTGAATATGTAAAGTGTTATTTTAGTAGTATGGCATAATTTTTATTAGATCAAGAATGAATTTTCTGCTATCTATATCGTGTTCTAGTTCTGCTATTCTTGTTGATATAGAGTTTATGTTAGGCTGGTTTGTAACCTACATGTGAGTTTTTTTGCTTCTCTTGCAGGGATTTCCTCTCCCTCCAAAGCTGATTTCTATTGTATTTTATGTTATTCTTTGGGATTCTTCTGCTTCAATGAAACATGTTTTCTTTATTTATCTCTCTAGTGTCCCCTCTTCTTTAGTAAGTTCGTGGCTTAGGAAGAATGACATATAGAGGAGTTTGAAAGGGGTGTGATTAGGGGTTTTACAGTGCTTGTGATTGTACGAAAGTATTATGGTATATCTTGATGTGCAGTTTGCATGACTGAGAAAAGGAATCTTGTTTTTTAGGAACATCGTCTGTAACAAGTCTTTGAAATTGTTGTTTGAGTTAGATTATTAATGTGGATAATTAGGTGGTTTATAGCATGACTGCTGTGATTTCCTTTGATTCATTTTTAGGGTTTTATTTCTCAGTTGTCCTTGTTTGTTCTCTATTATTTTAATCTGAATTATTAGATGATGGATGGGTGGCTTTGCCCCTTTTTGTGTAGTTGTGCATTGTTTCTTTCAGCATATTTTAATATGCATTTTGTATGACGGTATAAGAGGAAGATAATCGTGAAAATTGTGATAAAATCAGATTTGTTTAGTCAGGTTGTGGGGAAGAAGGATGGGTTATTTGGTTCATCGGGCTTAAATTATGAGCTTTGAGGGCTGTGGTTTATGCACCTGGTCTTATGGTGTTTAAACCATGTCCTGTGGACCTATATACTTTTTGGCATACATTCATATTTAGAACTGGTCTTGTTACCTGCTAGAAATGTTGGATCATAATTGATAGATTAGACTCACCATCCTTTGAGCTACAATCTGGTTGTTCATCCATGATGGCTGATAAGACACTTTTGTGATCTAGATTGCAGTGTTATGTGATAATGACTGGAAAAAGTGATATTCCATGTTGATATCTTACTGTGTCATTTGTTATCAGTTGAACAACCACTTTAGTTTGACCTCCTGTGTATGCTATCTTTTTGAGTTTGTCTTATCATCTCCATTTTTTATTTCTTTATTATTATTTTATACAAAAAATTTTATTCACCATTAGTTTTCTTCTACCAAATCACAATGAAGGTTGGATAATCTGACTATTTCTCTATTTTTTTTTTCATGTGAAATTTGTTATTCATCATTATTTTCCCTGTCTTATCATTTTGAAGGTGTGCATAATCTGATCCATCTGTTTTGTGTCTGCTTGTTTGCTGGTTTAGTTTGGGACAAAAAGTCATGCAGAATGTGCTTGCTTTTCACCAGATGGGCAATTTCTTGTATCATGCTCAGTTGATGGGTTTATTGAGGTATACATAATTGGAGTTTAAAGTTTCATTTTCAGCTGCTTTCTTCCTGATTTTTTGGGCATATTTCTAGGTGTGGGACTACATTAGTGGAAAGCTGAAGAAAGATCTGCAGTACCAGGCTGATGTGAGTGAGTTTTTATTTGATCGGTTTTACTTGCCAATAATAAATAAATGTCTGGTATGTGATAGTTGATGAATTTGGACATAGATATTTGACCAATATATTTCCTTGGTAAGATTTACTTAACCCCTAGGTTGCCAAACACTTCTGTTACTCTGGTACCTTTACATTTATATCTGCACTCAAAGCTGTAGAAAAGATATTTCATACTCAGATCTCTGTTGTGATTTTGGGAACTATTTCAACTTTGACCATCAAATGTAATTTTGGCTGTAACATTACGTACACATGGTGGTTCTGTAATATGTATAAATCTATGCACAGATTACACCTTTTACTCTTGTGATGGTATTTTCCTTCATAATTTAATGTCTTGTTTTGATGATCTGTCTCTTCCTCACTTTGTGTTCAGTAAGTGTACGAAGTTATTGACAAATATGCTCGATTTATGTTGTCTAAGAATTTTAATACTATCAATATGAAAGGAAATTTCTTATAGTATACCAAAAGTCTTTGCCTTAGACAATATCTGTTTCTATGAACTTGCAGGAAGTGTTCATGATGCATGATGATGCTGTGCTTTGTGTAGACTTTAGCAGAGATTCAGAAATGCTTGCATCTGGGTCTCAAGATGGAAAGATTAAAGTGAGTAATACATGTCTGCATTTGAGGCTGCGTGAGCTAACCTTTAGAAGTTTTTATATTCTTGATTTCGTACATTTTTTATATTGTCAAGGTGTGCACTGCATATATAACTTCAATATTTCTGTGAAATAGAACTGGACTACCAAACATAATTCATTTAGTGAATTTTAGATCATATGTGTATGAAGCACAGGTTAACAGTGAATAGTGTCAAATTATGCAACTATAGTGGTGATGTGGGGCAGATTGGCCACTGGCAGCTTTAAGTTGTGGTTGCATTGTGTTTTTGCTTTGACTGATTGCAACATAGATTATGGTATTTTATGGACAAAATTATGAAGTGGCTGCAAGCCTGCAGCTCTGGAGACAGGTGAAATCATGTATTTTGTCTACCCTTTTTTTGGCATTGGCCACTCATTTTAGTGAGATTTTTGTGATTTTACACCCTCCTTTGCATCAGTAGGATTAATCCATCTATACAAAATCCCAGCTGCTCCACCCTGTATTTCCACCTCTATTCTTCCCTCATATTTTCTGACTACCACCCAGCAACCCTAGTATTTTCTAGCCAAATCTGTCCTTTCTTTGGCAGCCAGACCTTCTGTACTCAGGTCTTTGCTCTGTCACCTCTTTTTTGCATAGCTTAATTATTCCCATCTCCCTGTCTTTTGCATGGCTGTGTTTTTTTCGTGGGTGATAATCTGTGCTGTCTTTTTCTCCCCTTATGCTTGACTGTTGTTGTTATTGACTATAATTAAGCCTTAGGTCAGTGGTGATCGTGTCTAGGCTGATTTTTTATTTTTAATGATGAATATGTCTTTAATTTTGGGAATCTTTTTTTGAAAACTAAAAAAATAAAAAATGAGCATTTATGTGCATTTAGTATAAATTATTTATTGTGTATTTTATTGGGCCATCTTATTTTCATTATGGTTAAGATGCTTTTGGAATTTATCACTCTCTTGCTCCTTAGGATTGACAACAATGAATCACAATACAACTAAGTGAAAAGGGCATGATAAAACAAGGATGTGGGATCTTGAAAATTCATAAAGTTGCCGGTAATCATAATTCATATGGTTGGGAACTCGGGATATATTGGTATCAATTTGTGAACAAAAAAATTGAAAGTTATCTGTTAGTATGACCTTATTAGGATAAGCTTCTCTATAAGAACTTATAGAGAAGAAAATAAGAACAAAAAAATAAATAAGCTTCTCCCATTAGTGAAAATCAATTTATGCATTTGTTAAAATCAACTTTTTGGACCATAATTGCTACAATGATGTTAATTGTACCCAAACAGTATTAATGCCATGATTTGTGTTTATTACTTCATATGGTTCTACTTTGTCTCATTAAATGTATATTATGGTTCCTTGAATATTTGCTGGCTTCATTTCTTGTCGATGTTGTAGGTTCTGTTTTTGGAAGTGTCTTATGTTTTCATCTCAACTATTAAATATGTAAAACTTAAAACTATACATTTCACATTTGATTTTAGGTCTGGCGTATTAGGACTGGTCAGTGCTTGCGGCGTCTTGAACGTGCTCATTCTCAAGGTGTCACAAGTGTTTCCTTCTCTCGTGATGGAAGCCAGTTATTGAGCACTTCATTTGACAGCACAGCAAGGTTTTGTTCATTTACTTTAACTTATTTTATGTTGTCTTGTCAGAGATAACCGTTTACTTATTTTAGGCTTGAAAGGTTCTTTTAACATGTTAACAAGCAGAGCACGAATGACCAAGTGATTAGAAATTGGCATTATTATTGGTAGATAATAGAAGCCTAAAATCCACCATACAAATGTGGGGTTGACATTGCGGCCAGTGGTGGAAAGCATGGTGGTTGCTATATGTTTTTCTTTTAAAATGCTAAACTAAATCTAGCAAATATAATTGTCACGAACCAACTATCTGGAGAGGTTAAACTGCTAGCTGAAAGCATATGAATGGTTTTATATCTATCAAGCATCCTCACATGAGAATGCTTTGGGCTTGAAGTGCAGACTTCGCAGAATTTAATTTTTATTTAGAAAACTGGACACTAAGGATTGAATTCTAGACACCATGGAGGCTCTAATGCCATATTATGAACCAATTATCCTAGATGTTTAAGTTGTATGGTAAAAGCACACGAATAACACTAATAATATACTATCAAGAACAATAAAATTAGAAACATATTCTAGGAAATAAAATTCACCAAAATTATCATGACTGTGCTGCTCATTAATTTAGAGCACAACTCCTTTTTCAAATCTTTAATGCTTTAATACTGCAGTATATTTTATATGTTAACATTATGAAATGCTTTATTAAAATGTTAGCAATTGGTGAGTGAAAAGGTTCCTCTTTTTGATACAGAATCCATGGCCTCAAATCTGGAAAGATGTTGAAGGAGTTCCGTGGCCATACATCTTATGTGAATGATGCAATTTTTACAAATGATGGAAGTCGTGTTATTACTGCCTCAAGTGACTGTACAATCAAGGTCAGTTACTTGGCATCATACTTGAAGTTCCTTGTTTATCCGGTGTTCCCAAGAGATGTATTTTTTATTCCTTATTGTAGGTTTGGGATGTGAAGACTACAGACTGCATACAAACTTTTAAGCCACCTCCTCCTTTAAGGGTGTGTCTTAAAAAATTTACTATTATTGGTTTTTGCTATTCAATTCTCTGATGTCATCCAGCAAATTCGTTCATTTGCCTAATTCCTGATTTCTTTGGACTGCTAGGGAGGTGATGCTTCTGTCAATTCAGTTCACATTTTCCCCAAGAATACTGATCACATTGTTGTTTGTAACAAAACGTCATCCATATATATCATGACACTTCAAGGGCAGGTATACACAAAAGAGTGTATAACTGGAAGTTGTTTTGTTTATACTTATTTGTTTAGTGTTTTGATATTAGTATTATTTTGTTAAGGATGTTGGTATTGTCTTCGTTAATGAATTGTGTGTGTTCCGACAAGGATAAGTATATCTGTAATTTTGCATATTCATGCTTGCCGCTGAATATGGACATTTACTTGCATGTGAATTGGAGAACCTCGGGCCATACTTATTCATTCTTTTCATCTGCTTGTATAATAAAGTGTTGTAACAGCATGTTAAGTTCTAATTACAAGTTACGAGACTTGAGTTCATCACTATTCTGAGCATGCTTTTCTCTGCCAATTGATAGGTTGTAAAGAGCTTCTCATCTGGTAAAAGAGAGGGTGGAGACTTCGTTGCGGCCTGTGTTTCACCTAAAGGAGAATGGATTTACTGTGTTGGTGAAGACAGGTATCTTGATTTTTGTATAATGTGACAGCTCCTTCATGTAATCTGGTAGACAGATTTTAAGTACATTATGGAAACTACTTCATAATGTACGTTTTATGATTTATATTTTCCGGTATTCCTTAAGCATAGTAACTTCAGTGAGTTCGATGACATTTTCCAAATCAGTAATTATTTTTGTTGAAATAATATTTCTAATCCTCAAATAATCTTTACCAAAAATTGTTATATTCTTAATGGGACGTGCAAATTGAATGCAGGAATATGTACTGCTTCAGCCACCAATCTGGCAAATTGGAGCATCTAATGAAGGTATGTATATCGAGTTAGTGAGGGACTCAGATTAAATCTATAAATTTGTTTCAAATTGGTCTCAATTTGCATATACACTATAATGCTGCTTTTATATGTGTTGTCGCATTACATGTTTTAAATTAGTGTCTCTTTGTATATACTATCAAGAAATATTTTTTGTATAACTAAGAGAAAAAAATAGAAATATGAGATGTAATAAAAAAAGATAAATACAAAAAAATGTTGCACAAATTGTTGCATAAGTTATTTATGAATAATACAATACAACTCTTTAACACAACTAGCAATGGGCACGTGCTAAATGCACAATGGTAGGAGAAACAAAAGTGAGTAAATTGGTAAAGGAAAAAAAAAATAAAAACCAAAAGTGTGGATCCAAACTGCATGTGAAATTGACACATGGTAACAGGTTGGATAATTTCTATACTCCCTCCCTTTCAAATTGAATGATGTTTAACTATTTCACACAAATTAAAAAAAATTAAGTATTCCAAGAAAATAATATTTATTAGAGAACAATTTTACTAAAATATTCTTATTCTCTTTCTTAACATCAATAAATGTATTATTACATTTTTAAAGACAACAAGATTTATTAGAGAGTAAAATTGAAATAAATGTTTTAATATCATTGAAAACTGAAAATATTAGTCGTTGAGACATTTATCAAATGTTAAAACTGTAATTATTTTGAAACACATGGAATATTATGATAACACAACCCTTGACTACCTTCATCTTGTTGCATCTTGTGTTAAAAATGGGATTTGTGTAAAAATTTGTAAATACTAACTAGAACTAGAAGCAGCTTGCATGTCATTGTGGCTTTTTATGCATTGAAAGCTCATATCTTTAGATAATGCATTGTGCATTCTCTGTTCCAAATGTTTTTTTTTTATCAGCAAATGTTAGTTGTTAAATTGATAGTTTGTTTGTAGGAGGGATTCGAGGTTGCAACCTCTACGTAATATATGCTTGAATGAAATTTTACTTTTTTGTATTTTGTTCCCATACAATATGCTTCTTGTCTACTGAGGTTAACTTGATATATAAATTTATTTATGATATAACAAAATTCTCTCTGACTAATGGCAGGTCCATGAGAAGGAAGTTATAGGTGTCACTCATCATCCCCATAGGAATCTTGTTGCAACTTTTAGTGAAGACTGCACAATGAAGTTGTGGAAGCCTTGAATCTTGTCTGCTTTGGGTCTATTTCTATCTTGCTAACGTAAATGAGCATCTGTGTAGTCTGTGTAATGTATATATTCAGGAATTTAATTTTAATGCATTGTTAGTTAAATTATTCTATATTGTTGACGAATGGTATGTGGTGGGGTTATTGACATTCAAAATCTCAATTAATTTATCAATTGAGAGCAAAATAACTTAAAGTTGACCTATCATTGACATTGACTGCTCAATCTGTATTTGAGTAACCAATTTAGTTTGATATTTGTCCATATAAACAAGTCATTACCTTTAAGATATCTGCATACCAATGGCTGTCGACTCACGACATTGAAGGGAAAGGAGATGTTAGGTACACTATCAACATAGGAAGCAAACCTTATCACAAATGGGCCAATCCAATTAGCTTCTTATTTAACTTGTAGTAAAGGCGGGCGAGCTCAGAAAGAAATTAACCTCTTATTTTCACTTTTAGAACTTTCTTCGGGAAACCTAACCTTGTGAGATTAAACCATAAAAGCCAAATTGAAAAAAAAAATAGAGAACAAACAAGCCTTAAAAATAGAGGTTATGGCCAAAATAGCAAAAGTATGATATACAATGGTACCATTTATCAAGACTCGTTGCACTACAAATATCCCCAAAACCTAGAGCTCTAGACTTAGACACTGATCCTAGATGCTTTAGATCTTGACGCTTTTGCCTTCTCTTCATCCCAAACCATCTAATGTTTGTCACGATATTATATTTCCAGCAAATGATCATTCTTGTGACTACTTGTTAATTAGTCACAAAAGGATGAATTAATGACAAAGTGTCTATGATTAAAACTAGATTCTCATTGTGAATATATTGGCAATGGTTTATTCTATCTTACTAATAAGACATGAGGTGATTGATTCTTTTCTTGGTTCAGCAACACACTAACCAATTCTTCAATATCATAATCATTCCATCCATTTTGCTGAGATATCTTTTTATTAGTGTTCATGTTCATCGTTGGTAGGGTCTATATTATATATATATTTATATATATATTTTTAATTGTAACAGGATTGAAGCTTGGTAAATTTTAGCTTGAGATATTAAAAATATTTAATAATATCTTAATGTTATAGTATCTTAGATTATTTAACAGGTTATTTTTCATATTTTCTTTTTATCTCTTAAGTTTTTTTTTTATATTTTATTACTATGAAAAGACGTTTAAGTTCAGTCAAAACCTTAAACTAAATTATGAAAACCGATGCTAAATGAAAGTTTTATCGTTGGTTTTGAATTGTATTGAAATTGACGCTAAAAGTTCGCTACTAAAAATTGTGTTAACCATTTTCAAGTTAATGGTATTGAGAGGGTTTGGCTATTCATGGTCCCTTCTATAAAAAGAAGAATGAGTTTGAATTTAAGTTTAAAAGAGATAAATTTTAAATTTTAAAATTTTATTTTATTTTTATTATGTTTTATCGAGTTTAAATTTTTTTATAAAAACCTATTATAGCTTTTTTTTCAAAAAATAATTTGTTTATATATTTATAAATAGATCATATATTAAGTTATTAATTATATATTTATTTTAAAATGATTTCATGAAACTTTATATGTTACTTGACATCTAGTGACATAAAGAAATAATAAAGTGTGTTAGTTGATATGTGTGATAGAAAAAAATAAATAAAAGGAAATTGAGTTTTGATGGAATATTGTAAGTAAAAGATGTCTAAATATCAGTGTTTTGAATGATAATGTGTTAAATATATCAAAATTAGGTAAAAAAAAATATAATTAAGAAGATAATACGTAATATTTCTTGAACTTTTAGGAGGATTGAATAAATAAAAGTAATTTTTTTCTCAACTTGGGAAAATAAAACTTTGGACGCATACAGTGACAAATATGAGTTGAAATTTATTATATATCCTGAAGAACTTATTCAATGCATAATGTGCAATTACACATTGAACATGCATTGAAGACTGGGGAGTTTATTTCTGTCTTCTGGTGTAAATCATTTCATTAAAAAAAATCATTTCATTTTATTGTCCACACGTTTGATTGATTAATGACACTGGAATTCACTTGCAACATATTTTGCATGGTTCAACCCTCTCAGTGAAGAAACTTTTACAGTGAACAATATTCTTCTCAGCTGTTGGCATTGGCAATTTTCGCATGCAAAGGTGAACTCATTTTCCAGCTTTCGCATCTATATTATATATCAAAATTTGGTAAGTAATTTTTTCATGTAGACTTAATTTTATTTTTTAGCAATAACTAAAATTACTTTAATTGTATCGTTATTTTCTTAGATTTTCAAGATTATTATCTATTATATTATTATTTTTATCTACTTCTTAATTACTTCTTTTTTTTTTCCTTTTTACCCATAAATTACTAATTACATTTATTATTATTTTCTCTCTTTGTCTTTTTATTCTCTCCCAAAATATATACACTTTCAAAATTATAAAATAATAATACTAAAAATTCATATTTAAATAATTAAAAATACAAGTTAAGATTTTAATGAGATATTCACCTTACATTAAAATAATAATAAGATAATTTAAAATATAAATACTAAATAAAAAAAAATATAAAACTATAAATGCTTATTGTTTCATCTTTATTATTATTTTTAAATAATGAAGATGAAACAAGAGACGTTTATATAATGCTACTTATTATATAATACTCATGATGTGTTAAACAAAACTATTTTATTTAATTAGAAGTATTGTGTAATAATGTAATATTCATATAAATTTTATATTTAAATGAAAACATATTCTCTTTAGATCATTGTAAGTTTAGTTTCTTTAACAAATTTTAAATTCTTATAATATTATTTTTTTCACTTTCTGTCTCTTAGTTTTCTTTTTCATTTTATTTATCAATACCGATCCACCCCAAATTTTGGGTTGGGAGTTCAACTTTTTCCTTACACTATAATCCAACAAGTTTACTGTTCCTTGCTTACTATTGCGGTCAACAAATAGGATTGTCCACATTATCTTTTTGAGTTCTCAGAACTTACCTTATATTATGAGTAGAATTATTTTGAAAGAATTAAAAATTCTAATTTTCATAATTAATAGAATTCATTTTAAATATAAATGAATTTTTAAAACATTATTCTTTCAAAATTAATTCTATATAAAAAATAAAAGTAGCCAATCAATTCATTAAAATTTAAGCTAAATTAGAATTTTGGTTCATTATCTATATTTAGATTTTAATTTGATCCTTATGTTTAAAACAATTCATTTTATTTCATAAAATTTTCTGTTACATCAAATTAGTCTTTCTGTGAATTTTTTACATTAATTTGATCAATTTAGTAATATATAAAAAACTGAAAAAGATTTTATGTCAATCAAAATTAATATTATTAGTATAAAAAATTAATGAAAATATTTCAATTTGATTAAAAAGAGATAATATTGGAGATAAAAATTGAAATTTTTTAAATTCAAAAAGTTAAACTAAAAACTAATATACTAACATTTTAATATCCCAAAGTTTACTTAAGGGTCAAGCTGGTTTCTCGAGCTGGAAAATATATGTTAAGAATCAGTCTAGTATAAATAGTTGTAATAATGAAAAAAAAAATGTAGTCATTTATTAAAACAAGTGCTGAATGATCTCTGGATTCTGAATTATCACCCAACCACAAATGACTGCTGAATTGCATTAGCCTGAGACTCAGTCAAGTTAGAAGAACTATTAAACAAAAACCATTTTTCTCGTTGACAATTCAATCTACGCAACAATGAACACATTTTTCAACTTTGAGATCCAAGTGCACTTTCAGGTAGACATTTCACGTACATTGAGATAGTGACAAACAGATAAAAAAGTTTAGCATTTGTGTATTTCCATTTATATATATTTTTTAGCAAATAATAGTATAACTTAACTAATATAAATATCATTAATTAGTGAATAGGCATTTGCAAGGTGCATCGTTGTCTAACGTAACATTTTCTCACCTAACACATTTTCTCTATCCTTCCTGTTATCTAGATGATAAAGAATTTTGGTTAAAATTTAACTTTGGACCTCATGTTTTATAATAAAAAAATTATTTTAAAATATTTTGGTTAGGAAACATTAGCACTTGCATCAAAAACATTTATAACTTGTTTTAATTATAAAGTTAATCACCTTAACAATCCAGGTTGGAAGAATCACAAAACATAAATAACAATAAAGAAGGTGTTACAAAATATAAGCAGCTATAAGAAAAAACAAAGGTTATTTATGGTAGATAAAGTAGATTTATAATTATACAATTTTAGTTCTTTAATTTTTTTTTTATATTTGATCCTTAACATTTTTAAAATTTAACAATTTTAGCTTATCATTAATTAGTCTATTGATAATTTTTAATAAATTTTTTTTGACATAATATCTAACTCATTGCATGAGACTGACACATTAACATAATAGATGACATAATAGTCTGATACATATATTAACATGATATTAATAATTTAAATTTAAATTTTTAGTATTTTTCAAGACACTATTAATATCACATTAATAAATATGTAAAATTCTAATGTCCTATGTCACATTAACATAATAGAACTATGTCACTATTTATATGTCATGTCAATAATTTTTATTTTAAAAAATTAACAATAAATTAATAGTAAATCAAAATTGTTAAATTTTAAAAACTTAAAAAATTAAACCTGTAATAAAATTTTTAAGGTACCAAAATTATATAACCAAAAATATTTACTTAATTACGAATAGAAATTCATCAAATCTGGTATTAAGAATGAAATAATATTTTGTTACTTAAGAAGGAGTTTCTAATCAACTTAAAAAATATTATGCAAAAAAAGTAAGAATTAAAATTTAATCGTAAAAATATACCATAAAAATTTATTTGTAAAAATTGAAGAATCTTTCATATTATTCTTATTAAGATAAAATATATTTTCAATTTTTTAAAATTATAAATATTTAGATTATGTCATTTTAAATTTTTTATATTATTTTGATGTTTTTAATTTTCAAAAATATTATTTTTTATCCTAAACGTTATTTAAAATGATTTATTGTTATAAAAGTG
>JAMLFT010003089.1:0-23068 GCA_026544285.1 Pachyrhizus erosus | reverse complement strand
AAAATAGTTGCTAATTTCCATAATAATAAAGCCTAAAAGACACAAATAAATATACGAAAAATTGACACTTATCACTTGAATCCTTGGACTTGTCAAACAAAGAGATCCCTCTTGAGCTTGTTAGTTTAAATTTTCTAGGATACTTGAATCTCTCATTTAATCATTTATCGGGAAAAATCCCAACAGGTGCTCAAATGCAAACATTTGGTTCAAGTTATTTTGAAGGCAACGAAGGATTATGTGGGGCCCCCTTAAAAGATTGCACCAATGATAGATTAGGGCATTTACCTCCAACACCAATATATGAAATGCATGGATCAATTGAGTGGAATTTCTTAAGTGTGGAGTTGGGATTCATATTTGGCTTTGGAATCGTAATCCTTCCCCTCATTTTCTTGGAGAGGTGGAGGCTGCTGTATTGCCAGCAGTTGGATAATTTGCTTTACATGGTTGTCCCTCAGCTTGATTTTGTTTATGAACACTATAGAGGGCAAAGGTACAGAACTCTATGGTGGATAATGTAGTTGATCTGATGATTGTAAACAAAACACATGTTGCACTTTTCTTTCTCGTTTAGGTTTTTTATGTTTTCTTCTTATATTTCAGTTTTAGTTTGTGCAAAATAAGGAGAGTTTATGCAATAATAGTGTACCTAATGTTAGAACATAAAACTGAAGAGAATCGTGTTTTCAACATGCTTTATATATTTGATAGTTAATAAGATTTTTCATGTAAGTGTTGAGTTTTTGGTAGAAATTATATATTTTTTTAGTTAAAATAATTTTGTTTGAATAATGTAGAATCATTATGAACAATAAATTTCTTTTTATTTGAGTTTAAGACAAGTTGCATGTACTTATTATTATAAAAAAAAATTATACACATGTATGTTTATCATTTGTTAAGTTAGAAAAATATTTAAATAATGATACAATATAAGATGAAGTGTAAAATTACGTGTCATATAATGGTCTATTAAAATTATACCACTTAAGTTACTTAATAACTCAAGAGGAAGTTGAATTGAATTATTTCAAAGTTGTTTTGTGTTCAATTCCTAAAGAAATTAGTTCTATTTAAATATATTCAATTATAATCTATTTAGTGAGAAAGAGGGTTTATATATTTTCTAATCTTAACTCAACACAAAGTAATAATGTTAATTATAAAAACAATAAATCAATTTTTAAAAATCATAAAGGAATTTAAAAAGTAAAGATTAGAAAAGAGTTTATTATTGATTAATTTTTATATTAGTTTTCGTTAGCTCCATCAATAAAAAAGCAGCGAATTGGTTATGACATCGCCTATGATAACCTAACTAGGACACTTAGTCTTCTCAAATGTAACCCTTTAAGGCTACAAGTTATAAGAACCTATCTTCTTTAATCTTTCTAGTTTTTCTAGTTTTAATTTGGTGCATTTTGCTCTTAGGCAAAGACTCTTACTTATAGTGTGCAAGAAATATTGATTTAAGTTTTTTAGAAGAAAGATTTAATTAAAAAAATTTATTATCTCTTTATTTTAAGAAACTACTTGAGCTTTTGTAAAGATTCTTTCAAAATTTGTAATTCAAATATTCGATTCAATTTAGAAAACATGTTTTTAATAAAACAGCATAAAATCTTCAAATTTAGGCTCACAAACTCATGTGGGACTCAATTCTATCCCTCCTTGTGAAAATCTTTTATTAATTAGTTTATTATTAACTTAGATTTATTGTTACATTCCTAGATGGATGATTTTTGTTGGCCCTAGTTGATACTTGAAAAGTTTACAAGATATATCTAGGACTTAGGCTTTTGGTCTTTAATCTTTAGTCTTAAACCTTGAGATTATTACTTTTTTCTTTTTATTTGTGGCTTTAACTCATATTGTGTTGAGACTATTTTTTTTTTCAATAACTAACTTGAATGCTTAGAAGCTAGAGAGATTACTTACATAGTTTGTAATCCTCCAATTAATACTTAAATATGCTATAACATGTTTTAATGTGAATAAATAAATAACTAAAAATTACTTAAATGCCAATGAAATTCTTGATGTTATAGTAAACTTCATTTGTCTTAACTTTTAAAGATCATTCTTACAAAGAAAAAATTCTAAGAGTATCAAGTATTGCTTTAATTACTTTGGGCTCTCTGTAATAACCCAAGAAAATATACATAAAACTTACCAATCCTTCAATTCCAAATCATAATCTATATTGCATTATAACTTATATGGCATGGAAATACAATAAAAAAACACTTAGATGACTTTTCCCAAACAATGAGAGGTAATTGAGAATGAAGTCCTAATTGAGTTAGTTATTGAGACAAGGTCTAAAAAATAAATGGCACAAATGTAGTTCAAGTTTAAGGATATTGCATAACACATGAGAAGGCACACATACACAAGATCAAACTTAGATCATCTACTACCTTTGCAACATAGATCTTAATGTTAATTAATTATTACAATAATAGTGTTAGAAAACATAACACAACATAAAAGAGGTAGAAGAAAATATTGTAAAATAGAACAACAAAAGTATAAATGTATAAAGAAGAGAGAAACAAAAATGATATGATGTATTTCAAATTCATAACTTAGTTTTTGCACACTTCTAAATTGTTACAACAAAGAATTAAATAAAAAAGTTACGAAGCCTCTCATTGGACACAACAAATAGCAAATTACAACTAAGTTAAAAGTAGTCTACACCTATAACTAGCATTTTCTTACATAAACAAACTTTAATCAAAGTCACAAGCAAAATAGAAAATTGTAGAGACATTAAATATTTTAATATGACAATATAAAAATCTAAATTGTTAAAATAGACATTTTTTCTTCAATATTTCAAACTTTGATCTGAACTATCATCCTACATCTTCAGTAGTTCACCTTTAAGTAGATGAGTATCTTTGGGGATTATATCCCTTAACTTAATAGAAACTATTTCACCTAGATCATGAATGCTTGCAGTCACCTCAATCCATTTTTGATCTTGAAGAACCTTAGCTTTAGACACCAAATGAGCCATGACAGTTGCAACCACTTTATCAACATTGTATTTTGTTTATGAAATTTATTGTTGACTTGATAAAAAGAAGTATGGAATCCCAACAAAATCTTTCAAATCAAGAGATTTACCTCTTGCATTTGCCAAAACAATGACCATGATTGTTGCAACTTCTATGACTTGTCAAAAAGATTCAACATAAAAATCAAAAGCTTCTAAACTTTGTTTTCCTTCTTCTCTTCCTTAAGTTTGTTGTGACCAAGAATGACCAACTTCTTCTCAACTACTTATGTTATGGGTCTATTTGAATCACACAAATTCTAGTATACCTCTTCAAGTGTCTTGTTTTTCAATTACATCTTCATTTGAAACAATATGTTTAGCTTTTTTCTTCCATTCCATTGGAAATTTTTATATCTCATTTTGATGGATATCAACTCACATCCAAAAGGATGGTGCAACTCATATATTCAAAGCACAAGGAATAATTCCTTTCTAACATTTTTTCTACACTCAATAGACTTTGATTTATCTCAAGCACAAATAAAACATCTAAAATATATTTTGTACTTGTTGGGCTTTCAACAATAACAATCCTTTTCCTTTAACATTAATATTTTCTCCATTGCCAATGGTAACTTTATAGAAGTAAGACCAATTCAATTCCTTGAAAATACTCAAATTATGGGTCATATGATTTATACACTCATTGCCTATAACTCTTACCTCTTTTTTTATTACCTTTTAAGTAACAAATAGCAACAAATAAAAACTCCTCATTTTGCTCTTCATTCTTAACAACTTAGGCTTATTGTAACTGTTAATTTGCTTTATTTTTGTAATCCTTCTCCACATGACCAAATTAACTACAAACTCCACATTTAATGTTTTGCCTAAACCAAAAAAAAAAAAAATTAAGCATAGTTTTTTTTTTACAATGAGGGTAAGGTTAAAACTTAATTTCTCAACCTCTTTTGTTGTCTTTCTTCTTTCTTACCCCAAAATGACTTTTTTCTATAACTATTGTAGCTTTAGGTTTTTCCTTTTGTGTGTGTCATAAAAGCACCTATAATGTCTTCCTTCAAAATCATTCACAAGCTTTGTAATTGATATTTTTCAAAATCTCTATTTTCTTCAAGAGAGAAATTTTTTTATGACATACCAAGATTTTCTTCATAACTCGTTGATCACTTAACTTCACCAAGCAAACTGATTTGTGTAGCCACTTTTAAAAGTTTGTCTCTAAAATCTTTGACAAATTCACTTTCTTTCATTTTTATAACTTCAAATTCTCTTTTTAAGTTCAACACCTACATTCTTTTTGTTATTTCACTCCCTTGAGACTCATCCTCCAACTGATCCCATGCCTCTATTACAATTTCAAGAGTTAGGATCTTGATAAAAAAAAAAAAAAAAACATCACCATGTAGTGTTGTATGTATAATGACAAGTGTTTTACATTTTTTTGTCACTTCGTTATTATGACTCCTTATTTGAGTTATTGTTGAATTGTTTGGTAATGGAGGTAGATTACTTCGATTTTCACTCACATTCCACAAACTATAACCTCTAAGATAAGTCTTCATTTTTTGTGTCCATAAATGGTAGTGTTCTCTGAAAAATGAAGGAGATGGAGATAAAGAATTAATATTAGAAGTCATTTTTGGATTTGAAGATTTTTTGTAATTAAAATTTTTTGTGTGAATTTTTTTGGTGGCTTTTTCTCACTCTAATTATGGGTTTATCTCTCCTTTACTAACTCTAATTTTCTCTCTTCAACAAACCCTTAAAGATCAATAATGTTATTGATATCATGTGGAAAAAAAAAAACATAACGAAACATAAAAAAGATAAAAGAAAATATTATAAAATAGAACAACAAAAATATAAATATATAAAGAAAAGATGAACAAAACTGATATGATGTAATCCAGATTTGTAACTTAGTTTTTGCACACTTCTAAAGTGTTACAACAAGAGATTAAATAAAAAAGTTAAGAAACCTCTCATTAGATAAATTATGACTAAGTTAAAAATAGTCCATACTTAAAACTAACATTTTCTTAACACAAGTAAATTTTAGTTGAAGTTAAAAAAAATTAAAAAAAAAACTACATAAACATTAAATATTTTAATATGACAAAAGAAAATTTTCAATTATCAATAAGAAGAAAAAAAAAATTGCTGCAAAGGTAGAAGAGAATCAGGGTTCGTCATCGTCTTATTACCACTTTCACCTCCCTTCACAAACCCTCTGCCCATCTCTACACACAGCATAAAACTCTTTTTTGGCATGCACCCCATCAAAGCAGGTTTCTTTCGTTATTCCTTGCAACGACCTCTAGAATCTTGAGGCAATTTTCATTGAACCCTCAACCAGTTTGAGGTTGTAAAGAAAAACCAGAGGAGACAACTGCAAAAATATTATAGAAGGTAGATTTGAATAGAAGGTAGAGGCAATTTAAGCAACACAAGCTTTCCCAAACACACAACTCACGGTAGAGTCATCAAGGATAGAGAGAATTAAGTGTTTTAACTCCACCTTCAGCAACAACATCATTTATTGTTGCTTTTGTACCAAGTGGAAGTTGTCCAGGTGTCTGATTTTCCAGGAAGTGCTTAATGGCTGTCAAGAGGGAGTTTGAAACTGGAGGGCACTCTTGACTAAGGTTTCATATGATGGATGTAAAGGATATCTGTCGGTTACGAAACAGGTGTGCACGTGGTGGTGCAGTCATGGGATGCACGGTGGTAGGGAGATGAGTCTTCACTGGTAGCTTTAACGTGGGTTAGAAACTTTTGTTTGGTTTACTCATGAGGTTGCTATAGTTACAAAATTTTTCTTGTATACTATTATTTTTAATCTCTTTTAATTTTCATGATAAGGATTAGGAATTAAAATTATGTGTATAAATTAAAAAAAAAATTACAATAGTGTGTAGTGATTAAAAGGAATGTTCTAAATATAGGAACTAACATAACTTTTTATAATTATAAAAATTAAATGAATAATTAAAAATTTTAATGTATATTGGTGAATCTTTATGTCCTCAACTTTGCACCTTTCGATACAGTTTTCCATTTTCACATATAGTGGTCATGACAGGAGAAAGTTATAGCTTTCAGGTTGAATGAAAAACCAATGTGAAAAGAAGCACGCTTAGTCAAAATGAACTTATGAGGTGACAGCACTTAACGGATGAATTAACTATGTTAAATGAGATATAATTAAGGGACTAAACTGATTGCCAACTTTTAAATATAAGGGTAATTTTGTTCTTTTATTAATTTTAGGAACTAATTTGGCTCTTTCTTATAATTATAGAGACTAATTTGATAATTCACTGGTTTCAGAATCAAATTAAATTTGGATATGGTACACCATTTCTCTTAACAGGTTTGATACACCAAAATAAATTAGTTCATTCTATTTCCAAAACTAAAATTCTCAAAGTTATAAATCATTAGCTCATTTTATTTATAAAAATATTAGTTTTATATATGTAAAATTATAAATATATATATTTTATTCATATTTATTAAATGAAGTAATAAAAATTCACATTTTTTATTCTAATATTTTAAATCAACATTTAATTTAATCCTTTTAAAAACAAGGAAATGAAAAAATAAAAATAAATAAATAAATTTTTTATGAAATTGAAAAATATCACAGCTTTACAAATTTAATTTAAAAAATTTACAACTACTATTTTTGTATGTAATTAAGAAATATTTATTTTTTCTACTTCACATTCAACTAATTTCCCTCCAACTATATTAATTCATTTTGTGATAGAGTACCTTTAATTATAATTTAATGTCCAAATCAAAGATAAAATCTCAAATCTTAATTAAAAAAAACTAAATATCAAATTATTTATGCCAACAACTTTTAATATTACTTTTTAAATTTCAAACTTAGTTATTATTACTTTGTCCAAAAAAATTTAACTTAATAGACTACTTAATTATTAATAATATACAATATAATATTAAATTTTAACTTATCAAAATATAAGATGTGATTATTAAGTAACGGTATTTTCAAAACACAATAATCAGATCATCCTCCACCACCGTAATTTTAAGTTAACAGAGAACAAATACAAGTAAAACATGCATGTCAGACTTCGGCATGCTAATACCATTTAAATTCGTTAACCTAACCATGATGAGTTTCCAGACAAATGCAATTACGCAATGACAAATTTCAACATTGCCATTTGATTAAATAGTTGAGCTTACTAATTAGCTTTCTCTTCTAGTAATAATCAATCATATATTAGCATCATCAGTACATTCTAATTGTAAATTAAATAAGAGAAAGAGTCCATTTGTTTAATTTTTTTTTAAATACTTCTTAAATAAAATAAATAGTTTTACATTTTTTTACGTATTTATCTAACTTACTTTAAAAAATAATTGTTAACATTTTTTATCTACCTTAAAAAATCAGTTTTTCTAAAAAATCCATTGATTTTTACAGCAGCAAAATCATATCATTTCCATTTCAATATGTTCAATACAATGAGGGCTTACAGTAGAGATGTAAGCTTGAGGAGAAAAAAAAAGTTTCTTCCTAAAGTGTGAGCTGCCCTAATAGCCTGCCTTCTAGCAAACTTAATAGAGTATGTAGGATACATTCTAAACAAAATTTTAATTTGACTAAGAACGATCCACATTCTGAAATCTGCTCCTCCTGGTTGATAATCCGATCCACCCCAAGTTTACAATATGTCTCAGTGATCACTGAAAATAAATTATTTTGAGTAAGCCACGATAAAGCATTAAGCACCGCACGAGCATCATCCTCCAGCAATGACATTGCTGCTGGTATAAAGCCTGTTGCTGCAACCACTAGACGGTCCATGCTGTTCCTAACACAAGCACCATACCCCATGAGTCTATTATTATTGAAAACGCTGCATCCGTATTACATTTCAAGACTCCAATTGGTGGCTTCAGCCTCATATACTCAATGTGCTGCTCCACATTCTGATGCACCACTGATATTAAGGCCTGTGCTGAGATCCAATCCGCTAGAACTGATCTAGCACGAGCCATCAACTGTATCTTCGCTATCTTCCACTGTATTCCAGAGCCAGTTGTTTCGCCTTGACCAAATACTCCATAAAACCATGGCAGATAAGCTTGCTCTGTCTGGATGAAGAGAAACCAGCAGTTTAAATACTAAATCTGTAAAATTATCAGCAGTTTGCAAATGTGATTCAATGTTTCTCCACAACCCATTATCCAGAAACACTTTTAAGAAAAAAAAAAAAAAAAACTTTTCATAAATTAAAATTAACTTATTCATAAGATAAAAGTTTTTTATATTTAAAAAAATTACATAAAAAAAGCTTTTATAAATTATTTTATATATAAAATAATTTTAATTTAAAAAGAATTTTTTTTATTTTTTATTTTCTTCTTCTATAAATATTTTATTAATAAATTTATCTAAACAGATTTTTATGTCTCTTACAAATCCCTTCTTTTAGAATCACATTTCTTGAGTTTAAGAAAAATATTTAAGAAACATAAGAAATACTTTCTATAATTGAGTCTCGATGGATGAAGACAGCATACTTTAGTCTGTTTTACAGGAAAAAGATCAAAGGCAGGCACTCCTTGATTTGTAGGGTCTAGATGAGGACTATATAACCAGAGTACGAGACCAATTAAAATAAATACATGAGTTCAAATGTCAACCCCAACACGTGTATCATGTGTACTGTATCCCCATTTTACCAAAAATTTGAATCATGGCTTCAAAAATGTCAAACTAAAACAAATGCTGGTCAAGTATGACATTCATTCATACTAGGTACACTGTTGACGACCGCTTCTAATAATTTCTTTTTAACCCTTTTATTTTGTTGATTGAACGGTATATTCTGTACAAGAAAATCTTCAACAGAAACTTGCAAAGATTTCATGAAGTTAGCCTGGACATTGGTACGTGGATAACTGATATCTCAAAAGAGAAATGAAGTATGGCTATGGCATATGATGACCAAGGGAGTGCATAAATGAAGTGTTAAAGGGTATTAAAAAGATGACTACGAACTATTGAACGCAACTTAATCACGTCCCTGAAAACCCCGCATCTCTTTTGGTCCCTTGCACTTTATAAATTTTCAATGTCCCCAAAACAAAAGCATCATCCTTACTGGCCGTTGGAGTAATCACGTCATTAGCCAAAGACTCACTCGCCTGCTCCTTATATTTGATGACCCCTTCGGAATACTGCTTGAACTTTTTCTTCCCCATTTTATGAACATCAACTATTTTTGACATTTTGCTAGTTTTTACCTCTAATTGTAATATGCACCTTCACTTGTTTTATAGTCCTCGAATGAGGATTCCCTATCACCTTTGGAATGGACTCTACCACTTGTGGAAGGACCCACCGTATTAGAATTAGGCTGCCCCACCTTCACATCAAAAGTCTTGACTACCTTTTTTTTTAAAACGTTAAGTCTCAGACTACCTTAACTTTTGGTTCCACTTTCGAAATAATTGAATTTTGCTCTTTCGCAATAATTGTCGCATGCGATAATCTCTCTGGGCCAATATTCGCTAGAGGATTACGCTTGAGAATATTAAAGTGGGACCCCACCAATCGTGGGATTTTTCTAAATTAGAGCAACTTTTTTAACTTCCATTTTTGAATCTTCTTTATTACCAACATTGTTACTTTGTCCCTTCTTAGCAGGCCTGTAACTGCCATTATTATAAATACTATCTGAATCTTTCAGCGAAGATTGAGAGCTAGGGCTGACGTCAGCCCTTTATAAGTTGAACTCCAACCACAAACGCCTTCTCCATGGCTATGATCTCTCCTGACTACTACTTCTCCGTCATACCCTTCACCTGTTACCCCAAGAACTCCAGACTTTGATCTTTCTTATGTTCATAACGACCACATTGGAAACATACAAAGCGGAGACCCTCATACTCAAGATTAAGAGGAAAACCATGAACATGAATATGAGAAACCAACAGTTTTTCGAGATCCATCTCTACACAAATCTTAGCAAATTTTCCACGAGAGTGAATGCATGTCAAATGATCCACTTTAATGAAATTTGCCAATGACATTCCCACTCAACACAAGAAGCTATCATTATACAGTTCAATTGGAAGACAGCCACCTTTCAAGTATTCTCCACATGCATTAAGTAAAAACGGCTTCGAACGTTGGACAATTAGATAGTGATCTGCCACTATATCGACCCATTTTCTGTCTTATAGGAATTTAGTCTTTTATTTTTGTATGTATAATTTCGTAAGGAATTCAATTATTTTAGCGTCACCAATGAAATTGGAACAATGGAAAATCTTAGAAATAATTGTTTTATGTACAGAAAATTAACATGCAAGAATTTGTGGTTATTTATATTTTGATGCTTTTTGTCCATTTTAAGTTCATACGATGTTATCTTAAGTAAATATGTATATGTGTATATGATTTTAGGTGACTAAAATCATAATTATAAGTTAGCTTTCTAAAAATAATCAAATAAATTATTGGTAATCTAACTAGGAAAATTATGTTAGTAATTAAAATAACTAAAAGTAATAATTTAGGTTCATAATTTAATTAAACATAAACTATCACAAATTGAAGGAGATTAGTAAAATTATATTTGGGCTAAGAGACCTTAGTAAGGATCAATTAGGCCATAATTGTTAGAGACACCTCTCCTAAAACACCTTTTTGTGAGCCCAAAATAGATAAAAACAAAAAATGCAACATTTGCATATATGTGTGACAAAGATGGAGAGACATAGAGAGAAAGAAGTTTTGTTTGTCAACCATTTGCATGATTGTGGACACAACGATATTAGATACTCGCACACATAACACCTTACCTACAACCTGCATGCATGTAAAGAAAACTAATGCTCTTGATTTATCTCACCACCCTACCTAAGGCCGAACACATCAAATACTACTTTATACCAAGCCTTTCTTTACACCTTTTAGCATCTCAAAGTTCATTCTTTATCTCTATATCTCAAAGTGAGAATTCTAGAGATTTTGGATATAGAAGCATTGGAAGGAGCTTGGGAGGAAGAAGAAAAAAAATTTCCAACAACTTCTCGCTAGCTTTAGATATCAAGTAGGGAGGAGTAGTGTGTGGTTTTTCTTTTTATGTTATCTCTATGAAGGAGAGTCTCTAAAATTCTCTCGCTCATGGCATTTTCTTGTTTTGATTCATGTTATTACTATTATTCATGTGTATCTTGTTTATTATGTACTGTCTTAGTTATTATAAACACGCTATAACGTTGTTACGGTGCCCAAATATGATTAAACTTAGTTGTTAGTATGAATATGCTATGAACATGGTTGAAGGTTTGACTGTTCACATTAACTAATGAAAACAAAAGTAGAATACTTGTTTTAATCCAAAATTAACGTGCCACTAGAAGTCTAGGTGCTTATAAATTTATTCTCTTATTAGACATTAATAAAGGATATATATAAAATTATTAATTGTAGTTATTATAAAATTAAAATAAGAACTAAAATTAGTTATTTTCTTACCCTATATTAACAACTAAAACTGTCATTTTTACTAAAGATAATACCACAGTGTAAAATTCTGATTTCAAATAAAGTTGTCATTGTAATTTTGTATCTTTTTATATTTATCACATGACACTTATTTTCTTAAATAATAATACTAATTCAACTTAATTAGTAGACATATGCCTACTTCATAATTACAACTATGTTTTATGTTAATTCACATGTTAGATTTATTAAATTAATCTATAGTCATTTTAAGAATTTTAAATTAAAATTTTATATTTACTCTTGGTATTATTACAAAGTTGAATAATATTTTTTTATAAATTCTTTTTCATAACTACTTCGAAAGAAAATAAGTATCTTTTATTATGTTAAGAATATAAATATAAGATATTTTACGACAATAAAATTATGATTTTATGTGAGCATAAATATTATTTTAATTTAATATTTTATGTTACCAAGTTGTGTGTGTGTATATATATATATATATATTCAAGATATTTTGTATAAATAAATAAAATTTTCATATGAATATATAGAAATTTATAATTAATAATTTTTAAGATTTTATATTATAAAAATTTACATATGAATTGATTAATCAGGTTATGACTTCAATACTCTTTATATATAATGAGATTTATTTATAATAACAATAATAATTATTATTATTTTAATTTTATCACTTGATATATTTTTAGGTTATTAACTATAATTCCTTAAAAAATATATTTATCTACAGAAATTATTATGTGATCCAAATTTTATCTTGTAATTTAATTATTATAAGTATTATGTATTTATAAAAAAATTATCAATATATGTTACAATTTTTATTAACATTATTACATATTACTTATGATATGTTACTATTTCTTTTTTCATTCAATTCAAAAAGATAATATTTTTAATAATAATAACTATACTATTATTATATACTTTATAATTATTATACATTTATTATATAGACTAAATATTTAGTATGTTATTATATGACTTTATAAAAATAAAAATTATAATGTATTATAATTGATTGTTATAAAAGAATATTATCATTAAAATAACAATTTATCTATTACTTTTATATTTAAATATTAGTTCAAAATTACTTAAATATCTATAATTTTTTATTACAATATTTCATAAAATATATTTTTAATAATTAAATGAAAAAAATTATACATTTAATCGGATCCCCTTCTTTCTTCAACTTTTTCACTAGAGCAACTTCCAATGCATCAACGTCTGAGCATTTTTTTTCTATCTCAAAGGTTATTATTGTTCAATTTGTTTCCTGTGGGTCTCATTGTGTCACACATTTTCATTTGCATCGTAAAATTTGGGTTGCCCGATGAATCCATTCATAGTTATATTGTCGTAGTTGATAGTGATAGAGATTGGACACCTTGTCCCAAGTTCGTATTGGAAATTCCATATTCGAGGTCGATGGGTTTTAGAACCCTGGATCGATAAAATTGAACCTTTGGTGCAATGTTTAATGTTATTGTTATTTGTGTTGTTTAGTTTTTGTAAATTTTTTTTGTTCTTATTTATTTTGTATTCATTTGTAGTTTGGATGTAATTGTTTTATTATTGGATTTAATTTATTTTGATGTTTTATTCATATTGGTGATTGGTGATCCATTGTTATTGTGACCGCTGTATGGTTCAACGGATTCATTTATGGTGAAGATGGTATCGTTGTTGTTTGAATGATTGTGGATGTTGTGTGCCTTTGCAGGGATGAAGAAAAAAACATGCTCAGATAGCAATGCATTGAAAGCAAGTTTGGTGAAAGATTCAAAGAAAGAATGAAATCCCATTAGAGGTCTGGGTCTCACAGTGGAAATGGACATTAATTTTACTTAAAAGAAACTCTTAAAATACCCATGTGGCCATTAGTTAACCAAATTACTAGTTTTAAAATATGATTACCAAGCTAATACTGTTACAAAATCCCACCCAGCCATCCGATTGGCATTTGCAAAATTTAACGGCTTGCAATTGGTTTCCACCGTGGAGGACCTATTTAACTTTTCCATGCTAGCCACAGTCTAGAGATTAGATAGATAGATACAAATATATTATATTAATATCAAGTTTAGTCTAGATTCTAAAAGTTAGTATTATAATATTGTGACTTCCTATTTGGTGCGTTATTTTATTGACAGCGAAATTTTGTATTAATATTTATAAGTAAATAAAATTTCATAAGTATTTAAGATTAAATATTTTTATCAATCTTAAAAGTTCATCATGAAAACAAATTAAATTTATTCAAAACAAAAATCTTTTAAATGTATAGTCATATTTAAAAAAATTATGTAAAATGTATATTAAAAAATAAATATACATTTTAATTTAGATTTTAAATTAGATAACCATTGAATGAGTTTGTAATTAGAAAATGATGCAAAGAATCTCTTCAGAAATTGAGATATTGATTAAAAATAAAACAATACGAAATTTAAATATAGATAAGTAAAAGAGTTTGAATTTAGAGAAAAAATAAAGATTGAAAAAAGATTAAGTTAAAAAAAGAATTGAAAGGAGAAGTAGATATTGCATAAATATAAATAAAAAATAAATAAAGAACAATTGAAAGGTAAAATACAATCAAAATAATTTATTAGAATTTAAATGATACTAGGAAATATTGTAGTAACTAGTTAATATATAAGTGTTACAGGAAAATAGGTTATATGAGTGTTTACAAATTTAAATCCTTATTAAAGGATACAAATCTAATATTTATAGAGTATAAATTGTAATTAAAAATAATTGTTAGAAATTTCTAGTAACTTTCTAATACTAGTATTAACATCTTAATTATTGATATTTTTATCTTCAATCTCTAGTATTAATAACATTATGATCCATTATTCTTAAATCTTCATAAACAACTTTGGTCAAATTAATGTGACTATTAGCAACCTCACAAGGTTTTTCATTGGCTCAAAAGATCTTAGGTATATGAAAACACTCAACACTTCACATAACTTTAACTCCTCAATCATGTTCCTAAGATCCAACTTTTTATCGACCTCACCCTTAATGTCACCCAAAATACTGTGATTCAAAAGAGAAGTGGATGTTAAGAGGTGAAATGTTTGCCCTGAAAATTTTATCTCCAAATTTGATATTTTTGTCAATATCACACATAAATTTTTTATTATTAAAATTATCCACATAGACAAATGTCAAATGGGTGGTGACATTTTTTGGATGTTTATGTATTATCACTCTTGTAAATATATTCATTTGTGTAATTAAATATATTATGTTTAGCCTATCATGAAAATAGATTAATGTTTATGATCATATAACGTTTTAAACAAGTTAAAACAAGACGATGTGTGTGTATGTATGGATTTGTTAACATGCACTAACCAATTTTTTAGTTAGAATATGTTAACAAGTTATATCATTGGTGTATTTTTAGATGATCTTTAGTTATATTGCTAACATATTTTATCTAAAAAAAATTAGTATATGCTAGCAAATTATGTGTGTGTATATATATATACAAAATTAAAATTAAATAAAACAAAATTTAAAAGTATTATATTTTTAATTTTATTAAAAAGATAAATTAAACCAAGAAATGAACATGTTATTTCTGTTTTTTCCTTGGGGTGAATGTTTCATATTGAAAATTTAGTTGATAGTTGAAATTAAGGAAATTGAATATTAAAATATAATTGAATGCTAAAATATTGGAAATTAAAATTTAAAGTTGAAAAGTCTGTCTATTAAATTAAAATGTTTAATAAAATTATTAAATTGACATAATATATATAATGATTAAAATTCAAATTAAATAAAATTATATATAATTTTTTTATTATTAGGTAAATAATATATAAAAAAAATATATCCAATAAAAAAATTTATATGAAAATAAAAAAAAAAAAATTTGACCATTATTATATCTTATTTTAAATAATTAAAAAAATAAAACATACTAAATCATATAACATTAAATCATGATCATCCATACGTGATTATACAATTTATTAGTTTTATTTTTACTCTTGTATAAAAATAACTTTGCATGTATAATATACTTTTACCGTTCATTACTTGTGTGCTATACTAGTTTTAAGTTTTAAACTAGTATACTTTGACAATTGGATATTAAGGAAGTTTAATCCAATTGGTTAAACTATGCGTGTAAACTGTTCTAATTTTTTTTGGTATTTTTTTTTGGTATTCGAATCATATTTCTAGGAATAAGAAAAATAAAAAGCTTGGATAGATGGATAAGAAAGGGCATGTTGAATTTTTTAATATGGCGGCTATGTGGCTGTCCCCAAATAAATCTTTAATCTGTTAAAAAAAATTAAAAATAAAAATAAAAAATCTTGCATAATGGGTAAGGAAAGGCATGTCAAATTCTTTACTATGGCGGCGGTGTGGCTGTCTCCATATAAATCGTTAATCTGCAATGCTTTTGCCTCTTATCAGCTAATGGGTAACCAAGTTGATACCTAATGATAGGTCAATAGTCAATGTTTAAGTAGACGTATTATTAACTCAAACCTTGTTGCATGTTTAAGTAGTCCTACTATTAACTCAAGCCTTAGTCCATGTTTAAGTAGACGTATTATTAACTCAAACCTTAGTCCATGTTTAAGTAGGCGTATTATTAACATAAACCTTAGGCAATGTTTAAGTTAACTTAATTAACACAAAATCTAATATTCATCAGTAGTTTACTAAGTCAACCAAACGTGAGTGACATTCTTTTGGTCGCATAAAAATCTGGAAATATTCGGTGAAGTGCAGAAGGAACTAACGCCTTAGAATTACAATTAGATTACCCAATACGCACTATAAATTAGAGGAATATGATGTTGAAATAAGCTAAACCGCTCCACCAGCATTAATTAACCCGTCACTCTTAGCCTCCAACAATCATTACTAATGAGATTTCATCGTGTCCTACCATTGCCTTTCCTTATAATTTTATGCTTCATAAACTACGTAGCAACAAGCCACTGCCACATATATCAGCAATTTTTGCTCCTCAATATGAAGCACGACCTTATATACAACCCTGTGAAATCTGAAAAACTGGTACATTGGAATCAAAGTGGTGATTGCTGTCGGTGGAATGGAGTAACATGCAATGAGGGGCGTGTGATTGGTCTTGACTTGAGCGAAGAATTCATCACTGGGGGGCTAGACAATTCTACTCTCTTCAACCTGCAATATCTGCAGGAACTGAATTTGGCTCACAATGACTTTGGTTCTGTGATTCCTTCCAAGTTTGGCTTGCTGAAAAGTTTGAGGTATTTGAACTTGTCAAATGCTGGCTTTGTGGGGCAAATTCCAATTGAGATTGCTCTTCTAACAAAGCTGGCTACTCTTGACTTATCTACATCATTTAATTTACAGCATAGTCTAAAACTTGAGAAGCAAAACATAGGAGTGCTCATGCAGAACCTCACAGAAATCACAGAACTCTATCTTGATGGTGTAATGATATCTGCCACTGGAAAGGACTGGTCCAGTCCATTATCTTCACTGCAAAAGCTTCAAGTTTTGAGCATGTCATCCTGTAACCTCTCAGGACCAATTGAATCTTCACTATCAAAGCTTAAGTCTCTCTCAGTGATTCAATTGAATTTGAATAATATGTCAAGTCCAGTACCAGAATCCTTGTCAAATCTCTCAAAATTGACCACCCTGCAGCTTAGCAATTGTGCATTGACTGATGTTTTTCCAAAGGATATCTTGCAAATGCAAAAACTAAAGATCCTTGATGTGTCATATAATCAGGATCTTCATGGTTCCTTGCCAAATTTCCCAAAAGAAGGATATCTTCAAACCTTGAATCTTAGCTATACAAATTTCTTTGGACAGTTACCAGATACTATTTCCAATTTGAAGCAGTTGGCTATAGTAGATTTATCTACCTGTCAATTTAATGGAACACTCCCAGTTTCATTGTCAAGACTCTCCCAACTTGTTCGCCTGGACTTGTCATTCAATAACTTCACTGGTCCTCTACCATCTCTCAATATGTCCAATAATCTCAAGTCCCTATCCCTTTTCCAAAATGCTCTCACAGGACCAATCACATCCACTCGATGGGAGAAGCTTTTAAACCTCATTAGCATAGATTTAGGTGATAACTCCTTTAGTGGAAAAGTTCCCTCAACTCTCTTCACACATCCATCACTACAGGAGCTTACTCTTTCTCATAATCGATTTGATGGTATGTTAGATGAATTCCCAAATGCGTCTTCCTCCAGTTTACAGGCTGTTGATTTGAGCAACAACAAATTGCAAGGGCCCGTTCCACTGTCATTCCTTCATCTAAGAAGTCTTGCCTACCTCCTTCTCTCTTCAAATCAATTCAATGGCACTATATCGTTAGATATGTTTTACAGACTGCAGCATCTACAGACATTAGGCCTTTCCCACAACAACTTGACAGTTGATACCACTTCTAGTGGAGATCATGGCCTTCCAGCATTTCCTTATATGAGAATTCTGCTTTTGGCTGATTGCAACTTAAGGAAATTTCCTTCTTTCTTGAAAAATCAATCCCTACTAATTACTCTAGACTTGGCCAGCAACCAAATTCAAGGAATGATACCCAATTGGATTTGGAGATTTCATGGTATGGTTTACTTGAATATTTCCAACAATTTTCTGACAGGCTTGGAAGGACCCTTGGAAAATATAAGTTCTAATATGTTCATGGTTGACCTTCACTCCAACCAACTTAGTGGGTCTATTCCTCTTTTCACAAAATATGGTATCCATCTGGACTTCTCAAGTAATAGATTCAGCATTATCCCACCTGATATTAAAGAAAACCTTCATTTCACATATTTCCTGTCCCTTTCAAACAATAACTTTCAAGGAAAAATCCCCGAATCCTTTTGTAATTGTTCTACTCTCAGAATGCTTGATCTTTCCCATAATGGCTTCAATGACTCCATTCCCGAGTGTTTGACCTCAAGGAGCAATACTATCAGAGTATTGGATCTAGTTGGAAACAAACTAACAGGTTCGATTTCTGATACAGTTTCAAGTTCATGCGACATAAGATTCCTTAATCTCAATGGAAATCTCTTGGAGGGTACCATTCCAAAATCTTTGGTCAATTGTAAGAACCTTCAAGTTCTGAACCTGGGAAATAATCTATTCACTGATAGATTTCGATGCTTCTTAAGGAATATTTCCACTCTTCAAGTGATGATTTTAAGGTCAAACAAACTCCATGGTCACATTGGATGTGAACATAGCATTGGTAATTGGGAGACGCTTCACATTGTTGATTTAGCCTCCAATAATTTCACTGGTACACTACCAGGAACACTCTTGCAAAGTTGGACAGCAAGGATCGATGATGAAGCTGAAGCTAAAGCAAAGTCTGGCAATTTGTTTTTTCATATTTATGACTTGAAGCATTCTCTGCGTTACATGGATATGCTTGTGAAAATGGACAAAAGTCTTGCTTTGTTATTAAGCAAGCTGATAGTCTCCTTACCTTACATAAGCATTGTAAACTTGTACTCTTATTTTGTCAATTCATACCAATTGCAATGGAGAGGAGCGTACTTGGATTCAGTTACTGTTGTCAACAAAGGCTTACAAATGAAGTTGGTTAAAATTCCAACTGTCTTCACTTCCTTGGATTTCTCGTCAAACCATTTTGAAGGTCCACTGCCAGAAGAGCTTATGAGTTTCAAGGCATTGATTGTTCTCAACTTGTCACATAATGCATTTTCAAGCCATATCCCATCATCGCTAGGGAATTTGACACAAATTGAGTCCTTAGACTTGTCAAATAACATTTTGAGTGGAGGGATTCCCTCAGGGATTGCAACTTTATCCTTCCTCTCAGTTCTGAATCTCTCATTTAATCATTTGGTGGGAGAAATTCCAAAAGGTACTCAGATTCAGTCTTTTGAGGCAGGTTCCTTTGAAGGGAATGAAGGGTTGTGTGGACCTCCACTAACCAAAAGCTGTATGGATGATGGGGTAAAAGGGTCACCAACACCACCATCTTCAACCTATAAAACTCAAAGTTCAATTGATTGGAATTTTTTAAGTGCTGAGTTGGGATTCATTTTTGGCTTTGGATTAGTCATCCTTCCCCTTATTTTCTGCAAGAGATGGAAGCTGTGGTATTGCAAGCATGTGGAGGATTTGCTTTGCTTGATTTTCCCTCAACTTTATTTTGTATATGAGCGCCACGAAGAGCAAAACTACAGATCCCTAAGGTGGAAATGCAATGGATTTTATCGTGGCTAAGCCAACTTATCATGTAATTTCCTTTTAATCTTTGTTTTGTGGGATTCAGTACTACTTTTCAGCAAGGAGTACTTTACAATTTTAAAATATATATGCATAAAATAAATAAAATTTACAAATCAAATAATATAATTTAAGATATTCTAAAAACTCATTTTTTTAAAAACATTTTGAAATGATCTCATTATGCACTTATAGTAATTCTATCCAACACAAACAAGATTACCTCTAGTAAAAAATATAATTTATAAAAAAAATCATGAAAACACACTTTAATATTACTGAATGAATTTTATGTGTGTCTGAATATAAAGTAAGTTATTACATGATTTAGTAAATATCATATAAATTTTTATTAAAAATTATAATATAATATTCTGATTTATTAAAATTAATGGTTTATAAACACGTAATATTTTATTTATAGGAAACATAATAGTCTTTACTTATGAATAATTAATGTAATTAATATATATAAACATGTATTCGGTGTGTATTCAAACACAAATTTTTTATCAATTTTTTCTATTTTAACATATTAGCCTGAATATGATGAAGTGATATCGAGATTCGTGCTTAACTAGTGGACCCATTGTCTTTGGAGATAAATGTTTTTGCAAACTGTGTGCATCTCTAGTTTACCCTTTACTTGATACTCACTTTTTAACAAAATTTTCTAACGCATTTTCAGTGACTTTTCTACTAAGCAACAACAAAATCCAAGTCACTTACCCAAATAATCAAGCATGCGTTTTTTTTTCACACATTTTTTTCACACATTAAACAACACCTCTTGTTGGCACTTTGTTGGTACATGGCAACATGTCTAACCACCTTTTTTGTCATCATTTTCGACACTAGGCTCATTAGACTGAGGTGCACAAAGCCTAATCAATTTTAGCCATTTGAAAATTGTTTTGTTTATCATGCCTTATTTTCTATACTTTCAAGTATTATTCTACTTTTGTTTGCATACATTTTTTTCTCTCAACAATGGCTTCCACTTATTATTCTTTGTCCTATATACACTAGCCCCCTCTTTGTACTAAATATGGTGGTCTCATTTTTGTCTTACATGCATTGGTCTCATCTATGTCCCAAATGCACTAACCTCATCTATGTCCCAAAAGCAGTAGAATTAGCTTCAAGTTAAAATAATTTAGATCTTCAACATTATTATTTTGAAGTTTCTTGTAACAAGTTGAGAACTTAGTGGTAAGCTTTGGAAAATAAAAATATAATATTCCAACTTATTATTAATAGTGATTTTATAAAGCAAACAAAAAACACTAGAAGGGAGGTTGATTTGCGTTTTTAAAAGCTTTTTCAAAAAACTTTTGTTTAAAACATTTCAAGATCGTATGTCTTTTTAAAGAAAAGATAAAGAAGATTTCAAAGATAGGTTAGATGAACGATAAACAATGTTGTTAAAGAGAAAAATAAAAACAAACATTTTTTTTCTAGTTAGTTCACAAGTTCACAAATAATAAAGATAATCAACACAATAATTTTTGTATTGGTTCACTTGTATCACTAAGGCTACATTCAGTTCTTGACAAACCACCAACTTCTATTATATAAAAGATATACAAGTATTCTTTTATCACGTCACTTCTATCTAACCTCAAAGGTATACAAAAAGAGATGGACTCAAGTAACTCTTAGCATTTGTATCAAACGTATATAACTAATGCTTATGAGTCAAACTTTCATGTATGCTAAAGAGCTTTTTACAAATATAAAAAATTAAAAAGAATATTTTTAAAAGTAGGAAATCACACGAATGTTTTCTTTCTTGAAGTAGATTATGTTTCTCATTCAAAGTCCTTTTCTATTATGAGTGACATTATTTAAATATTTGTTGTCTCACAATAGTATTTGATCTTCATTTGTTGGTGAGAAATCTAAATCAATATTTAATGTTTTCTTAATTGTTTTTACCAACTAGTCATCTAATCTGCTGATAGCATAATCTGCTTATCTTCTTTTGTAGTATCTTATTAAATATCAAATATCAATTCTAAATATTTATATTATAATCAAACTAATATTAATCAAATCACGACTTTTGAGAGATAGGAATCTTCTTGAATACGTTTTGATCATCTTTTTTATTTTTTAAAACATTCTCTACACAACAGAAATATTTGAATTTATATAATAATTACATATGATCAGATGAAAAATATAAACAAATGAAAATTTCATTTAAGGATAGACGAAATGTTAAATATACTAATTGTCAATTACATACAATAAAACTTAATTATTGTTTTGTAACCTCAAAACATAATTATTGTTTTGTAACCTCAAAACATAAATTTTTAGGAATTGATTCATCTTTGCCTTAATAGTTTTATAGACACATAATATTTAATTTAGAGTAAACGTAATATTCTATTTTTATGCATAATTATATAATAAACCTATATAAACATGCATCCAATGTGTATTCAAACACATGATTTTTCATCAATTATTTCTTAATTTTTCCTATATTAACATTTTCATTCAATATGAAAGAATGTGCTAAAAAGATTATGTTGATTTCATTTCCAATAAAATTTTGTAACTATTATCGTTTGGCCTCCAAAAATTTGTCCAAATGATAAGGATCATACTCATCCCACAAGGACATGAGTTCAAAACTCGTTGTTGATGTAAAAACTTTATTGGTGAGTGATATGTAAGCAATTTTATAAGTTCTCATTGAGCCTTAAGACATGACCTACCCACCTTACTAAGTCCCAAGACTTAACACACTTCAAATACCAAAAAAAAAGTTTATAATTTTAATGAAATATAAGTGTATGACACTCTCATGATCAACATGGACCTCTTCATTTGATTTTGGCTAAACTATAATTTTAGACCCCCTTTTATTCTTGATAAGTAATTTTGGTCCTCTTATTTCTTTTCACAATTTTAGTTTTTATATTTTAGAAAATTTACAACTTTTGTTCAATTTTTAATTTTACATATTTTTTATTTCTTTTATTTTGATCCAGTTGAACCTTAAATAAAAAATATTTATTTAAAGTGTCATTAAAAAATAATTAAAATACAAACAATAAAAAGAAATAAATGTATGAGAATTGAATATTGGATGAGAATTGTAGATTTTTTAAAATGTGAAAACTCAAAATAAATAAATAAATACATATTGGATGCGAACCATGACCTGACATGATCTGGACTGGCATGGGATGCATCAAATGTGTTCCACCATTTAACAA
>JAMLFT010003088.1:0-23047 GCA_026544285.1 Pachyrhizus erosus | reverse complement strand
ATCGATAAAACCTAATAAAAAGACATGAGTTTAAAAAAATATAAATTCATCTATTAAACTCAAATTCGTCTCATTTTATATAAAAAGTGTCAAATTTATTTTATTATCATATCTATCAAATATGTAATATATTATTTTTAATTATTAAAATATATAATCCTTAAGAGTTAAATGATCATATAGATAATGAAAAATAAATTTACATAATTATCTAATACAAAATAATTATATAACTTATAAAATAATTATTATAAAAATAAAAAAACTTCCTATACATATTGTTTGTGATTAAATGACAGTATGAAATAATTTTATATTATCAATATATATTTTTTAATTTTTAATAAAATTGTATATCTATTTTTTTATATAATTTATTTATTTATTTCAAATATATACTTATAAAATAATCCAATTTATTATTTTATCCAAAACTTATAAAATCTGAAGACCAATCTTATAGATAATATATAATATTTCTTAAATCTTGAGGTTTAACATAACTCATTGAACCTTTGGGATGTAATCCACATAAATTTCTTCTAAAAAAAAAAACGTTGTAGGAATCCATGCATAACTATGCTATATCATGAAATTAATTGAAATCTTCTAAGTTAGTACATACTATTTAACTATTACGATAATAATTTATGGCTAATTGATAGAGTATGTAATCGATGATATTTAGTATTATTTTGAATTATTTATAAATTTAAAGAGTGATTAATTAATTATTTTTTAAATATTTATTTTATTTATAAAAATCAAAAATAAATATTTAAAAATTTACGCATCCTATTTAATCAATTAAACTAAATTTTTCAGTCTTTCATATGTTGGTGTCGTTAAATCTTTAGAATTTTGACGGATGAAATTAAGACACCTAAACAAAAATTAGTTGCTATAATCCCGATTGGTCCAAAATGGGTGACCGTCTAAATGAAGATATCTCCATTTAATGATAGTCCAATTACAAGATTCAACAAAAAAAAAAAGCAAAACATAGGAAGCATTACAAAACTTTTATTATTGCTCCTTACAATAGATAGGTTGTTGATGGCTTAATTAGTCAAAGGTGAAATTAGGAAGGTAATAGATAAAATGTTATAGTATCCGTTCTTATATTTTTTTAAAAGTATCATAGATTTATATTTATTTGTGAGTAATAATTTTAACATTTATGTTTTTTTTTCATTAGATATCTAATCGTTTATATCTGTGTTCATTGTTCATACTAAAATTAACATAAAAATTAATAAATAAATAATATTAATTAAAAATATGATACTAATTAAATTAAAATTTTATTCAATTACAATTTATAAAATATAATCATAATCATAATAAATCATAAAAATTAAAATCACATTCAAAGATCTTTTACAAAACATAATCTTTTAACAAATAAGAAATGTGATTTTTTTTAGTTGAATTAAGAAATATGATTTATCTTTTATAAGAAATATGATTTTTTTAATTAAGAAATGTGATTGATTTTGTAAAATTAATTTTGGTTAAAATTGATTTTAAAATGATATGATTTATGTATAAATGTTTTTATTATAAAAATAAATTAGGAGTAAAATTCAGTATAAATTTTGTTATCTAACATAAAAGTTATCTAAAGTTTTCATAATCAATCTTTAACCTAAAATTAATTATAGATTATTCTTCAACATGAACAAAACATGTATAAATTTATCTAAAATTAATTTTTCATTAATTTTTCATTTGAAATCAATTTCTCAATGTGAAATCAAACACATACTTAGTAAATAAAGATTAGAAAATATAATATATTTTATAAGTTGTTGTTGTTATATGTGTGAGTGTGAGTAGGATTAGATATTAAAATATTTGTACCCACTTAAAATTTATAAATAGGGTTTGTTTGGACACAAACTAAAAGTATTTTTGAGAGTTCTTTTTATTAAAAATATAGAGCTTTTTTAATAAAGAAAGTCTATAATTTTGTATCTAAACAAGTTTATAATTATTCATAACTAACCACACATCCATGAGTACATACCTATTAAATAAATAATGTTTTTACATATCATGAATAACTTTTAGAGATATTTATCCAGTTGTCAACACTCACTTATTATCTTAGTTTTTAAAATTAGTTTAGATTGATCAATTTAACTAAAAATTAGTCTAGTGATCGATTCAGCTTCTAAAAAAATTAGAGGAATTCATAACTAATAAAAACCTAGTCAGACCAATCCAAAATTGATCAATAATCAATGAAAGGCCAATTTAAATTGGTATTTTTTAATTTTTATATTTTATTTTTAAATTTAACATAAAATATTTAAAAGATAAATAAATACATTTTTAATAAAAATTTCAAATGTGTATAAATTATTTTACTAATTATTATTAATTTTTTTATAAAATACATAATCTACTTATTTATATCAATTTACAAATTTATTTATCTTATTTTTTATAATCTTATATTATATTAATTTGTCATTTTATTTTCTATTCTTGTTATATTGTTAATGAATATTGTTGTATTTTATTACAATTTAAACTTAAGTATCATGATATATTTAATTTACACTTTTGTGTATATTTTAGATATTAAAAATTTGTAAAATGATATTTCATTTTAATTTTCAGTATTAAAAATTATGTAATATTATATTTATTTAATGTTATTTTACAAATTATTTAATTATTATTATTTTATTAATATCAGTTCAACCATGATTCAACTAATTAAATCATTAAATATCAAATTAATATCTTAACCGATTCAATGATTAGTCTAATTTTAAAAAAATTATTTATTATCACCAAACCCTATTCTATTCTCCAAAATTAGTAAAACTCGTGCCAATTGAACAAACTCGTTGTATATGCATCCATAAAACTTTGGTATATACTACCTTAGTTAATGTGAATTAGACTTTATAGGCATGTACCAAAATATTAGAGATTTCAGGTTTGAGAAATCAATAAAATTAGATTGATTACAAGTGTATTTTTCATCAAACAGTTTCTCATGTTTATCTTTCAAAAAAAAATATGCTACACTTGTTGATAGTCTACTAATTCAGACCTTGGTCTACGTTTAAAGGGCTAATAAGTATTAGCTATTAAACATTGTTTTCCAAAGTCAAAAAGAGAAGGGAAAAAAATCAAGAGATTAAATTTTTCATCACAATTGACATTTTTTATTTGAATAAACTTAAATATTAATGCGATGCACCCCCACCCCAACTTTTACGTTATCGTATCATAACTAAACGTCCAATAGCGACCCAAAACCATTATATTCTAATATTGGAGAATAGTAGGAAGCCCAATTGTAGCCCATTCATATATGTAAATACTAACTATTCTAATTTCTAATATAATTAGTTTTAAAAATGAAATTATGTTTAATTTTGGTAAGGAATTTTTTTTATCTTTAATAATTCAGTACAAGGTAGATCATAGAAAAAGAATTGTCTAATTTAAAAAAACACACGGAAAAAATAATTGTATGTCAAAATAAATTATTTTGTTTTACCAAAATAAAAATATTATTTTGTTTTTTAATTTATAAAAAGAGGTAAAAGCTTGGTTTTATTCATAATTTTTAAATATCACAGAAATGATATTATCTCTCTTTTATTTATAATTTCAAAAGATCATAGATAATATATTTATTTAGATAAACATGTCCTTCAAGGATGTAGTTTTTTTTTTTTTCGATATGAGTCTTGGGTAGTATTTTCTTTATTTTTTTTATCATTAAAAGAAAATAAATCAAACATATTTTCTGAAACTCTTAAAAATTAAGTTATTTAATTTTTATAAAAGAAAAAGAACAAAAGTAGTTTCTGAATCTTTTCTCTCCCTCTCTCCCTTTTGAATAATCTCTTTTAAGTTGAAAAAAAAAAAAAACTATAAAAAAAACTTCTGCTTCTTATTCTGTCTTTTGAATCAGACCCTTATAGTATGTTAAAAAGTAGTTAAGATGGTTGATCACTAACTAACTATCAAAGAAAAGAGTTAACCAACAGTCATGAGTATGTTAACCAAACGTTCATGCTTTTAACTTTGGATTCTTTAAACTGCCAGGACTATTTTCAATTTATGTTTAATTAAGTTTTCAATTTCTTAAAAATGTGAATTTTTTTATTTAATTCGTTGTTTTAATTTTTTTTAAACGAGTTCTTCGTTAAAAAAATTGCAACTTTGTTTGCTACTTGATCCTTTTATTTTTTTTTTTCTTTTGATTTTTCTTAATATCCCGTGTTTTACATTTGATTTGTTTAAATATCACAAGTTTTCTCATTGAACATCCCATTTAGAAGAACTAATTAAAAAAAATGAAAGAAATCATGTATGAACAGAATTTATTTTATGGCTATGTAAACAAATAAAAACAAGGAATCAAATAAAAATTTACAAATTTGAAAGAACTAAAAACTCCTAGCGAAATATTAAAGCCTTTTAAGGTGATGTTTTAGTAGTAAGTTTGAAAAAAAAAAAATTACATCTAATTTTTAGTTTTATATTTTAAGTTTTAGATTGTGTTTAATAAGACATCTCAGCTAATTCTTAATTTTTTATTAGTAGAAAAATTAATTTAACTATTTAATAATATATGTTTTTTAATAATTTTTAATATTTTTTAAAACGTTATCTTCTAACTTTTTATGTTTATTTTTATTTTGATCTTAAATATTTATTAGTTTTTTTAATTTTTTTGTATAAGATAACATTTTATTATATCTTTTTTTATATTTTTAAAATAAATAGATTTCTTTTATCTTTTTATTATATAAGATATTTGCAAGATAATAAATTTACTTTATTTTATTATTATTATTATATTATTTATTTTAATCATTATATTATTTATAATTTTTTTATTTCAACTTATATTTTAAAATATTAATTTTGTTAGATGATTGGTTAATTTTATTTTTATTATTTTTTAATATTTTAATATTAAATTATTTATTTTAATCATTATTATTGTTATATTATTTTTTTATTGTTTTAATATTAAATTTTAAAATATTTTAATCATTATACTAGTATGATGTCTATTTAAACTTATGTTATTTTTATTTTATTTTAAATTTGATTGATAACATTTTAAGATATAGTATAAGATAAATAGTAAAAAAAAATATAATATGTATAAAATATAATAATAAAAAGTAAAAAATATAATAAAAATGATTTATTTATAAATAAAAATTAAAAGTTTTTAAAATTAATTATAAAATAATAAGAATTAAAATTATAAATATTCTAAAATATGATTCAATAAATTAGTTTTTTATCTTTAAATTATCAGTTAATTTTTAAATTTTTATCTTATTTTTCATCTAGTTAATTTTATGAATTATACTCTTGTTTTTTTTTTCTTCTCTTCTTGGTTTCAAAATAAACAAAAGTACCATTTCTGTATTCTTCTGTAGCTCACACCATTTTGTAACACCCCCATATAGGGCTGAGCCTGAAACCTAGGCCCAAATCTGAAGTTTTGGGTGGGTATTAGGATAAAACGGGTTGAAATATAAATTTGATTTGGGCTAAATTAGTCGGGTTCGGATTTGGATTTTTAAATTCATCGAAAACCGAATCTGACCGACTGTGATGCATTCATTGACTTTTATAGCTGGAAACCTCTTTTGATTCAAAATTTTACAATTCGAAGCGTCACTTTCTGGAATACTTCTAAAGCCGCTTCTACTTTCCCACGCTGCCAAAATAACTTCCAACTACTCCAAACAGACCCTAACTGTTTATTTATTACATTACCATCATGTTGTTTCACACTTTTCAAACTATTTTCTTATATTTTTTTATTTTTATTTTTATTGTATCCCTCAACTCTTCTATACTTTTTTTTGTCACTTTACCAGCTATAGCATATAAGTAAGTAAAACTGATCAAAAAGATTGCATGAGAGATCCTTTGAGAAAATATAAAACTATATTATAATGGTAATTTAATTACCTTTTATTTTATTACGGTTTCAATGGTTAATTTTGAAACAATTATCATCACTCTAGGCTTTGTATTTTATATTACATTTGAGAGTTAAATTTTAAAAAAGAAAAGAAAAGCGGACAACTTTTTTCTCAAATGATTTTCTCTAATTTAAAATTTTAAAATGAAATAAAAAAACTATAATTTAACGTAAATTTCATGGGTTAATGTTTTTGTTATTTTTATATACTATATAACAACACTTATAAATTTGATTTTTTTTTTTTTAAATTATCCTTCCTGTTATTAATTTGTTTCTATTTCTAACGAGATAGAACTAAACTTTCATTTTCAACTAAACTGTTTTACCTTTACATGGATACAATATCACAAGCTGCTTGTAGCATGGCAATGGGCTTTCTGTTTGGTGTTTTGATGAGAGAAAAACAGACGCTGTTGTTGGTTACAGACTGACTTAGAAGATCAGCAAAGTCAGAGAATAGTGGCAATTAATATGGATGTGGCATGGCAAGGTGAATTGGTGACTGACTATTCAAGTTTGAGCATGACTTAACCTATGAAGCCTGCACATGCTCTTTGATACCTATTTACTTAACATTTCTCAATGCAAGACAAGAAATTCCCAACGATTTCAAGATGAATACGACCCGTTAGATTTATTATACTGGAAAAGTCAATCTGCTAGTGCTGTTCCATTGATAAAAGCTCATCATTGTTTTTTTCAACTTTTTTCTTACCCTCCATTATTTCTTGTGAATGCTCATGTGCTGACAGTTCATACATAGCCAAACCATTATCTAACTTTTTGTTAGCACTGTGCAATTTTAGTCATTATTCATATAAGATGTAGTTACTCAATTTCTTCTTTTTTTTTTTTAAAAAAAAAAAGTGCAAATCTATCCTTAAGATTTTTAATCTGTGCAAAATAATTCCTTTGTTAAAATTTGAAACATTTAATTGTATGACTAACTCATGATTGATTTGTTTTCAAAATTCTACAATAAAAGGTAAATTAACACCTTTAAGTTTGAATCATGTACAACTTAGTTTTTTATTTTTTAAAAGTAGATGTTTCAATCTTTTTACATTTTGAAAATGTGTAAGTAAATCATTCGTTAAGTTTTCTATTAAAATTTGTCAAAATTTATCATAAGAGTAGCAATTGATTTATTTTATTCTAAAATTACACATATTATATTACTCACACTCTCCTATGTGATTATAGATGTCTCTATTACACTGTTTTATCTACTTTTCATTTAAAATCTCTAATTTTCTCTTCTTGTCCTAAAACATCTTATTCATCACTTTTCAGTGGGAACAAATAGAAAGAAGAGGTGAGTAAGCCTCAACCCCCCAAAAAATTCTTTTAAATAAAATACAGATACATTTTTTAAATAAAATATATAATTTATACAATTTATTAAAATAGTAGCAATTTTATTTCTCTTATAATATTTTTAAAGAGAAGGACATGAAAAAAAAAAAAACGTTGTTATTCTTTAATAAAAAAAAGTCCTTTTTTTTAAGAGTTAGAACCCATTCAATTCCCTTCTTTAGTTGTCCCAATGAAAAATTATGTATATGATAGAATTGAAGGAAAGGGGAGTCAATGAGTTGTGTGAAGAATACTAAGGATAACAAACTGGATAAAAAAATGAACGAAAAAGGGATTGATGAGAGATACAATGGGGAGTAAGAATAATAAAGATATTATGGAATAAAATGAGCTGCATGTTAATCATACAATAAATATTTTTATTTTTTTATGAAAAAAATCCATAGATGAACTATCTAGCACAATTTTTAATAAAATATTAAAAGCTAACATACGCATTTTTTAAAGGTAGAAATTGTGTCGCACATAATTCAATTTTTAGGATGCTAATTTCTATTTTTCCTTAGGAACAATTTTTTTTAAAGAAAAAGTTAGTCATGCACTGTCACCTAATTAAATCTATCGAATTAAAAAAAAAAACTAATGAAGAAATCATTTTGCACAAGTTGAAAACCTTAAAGGGTTTGCCAAATACATATTTTAAAATTTTAAGTACTAGGTTAGACATGACTCAGAATTCTTGATGTTAATTTTCTTATTTCCTTGCATATAATGTTGCACAGGCTGAAACTAATGTTTATTTTATTGCATGGCAGGCTATTTTTGAAGTTCCATTCCAGAGACAGAAAAGAAAAGGGCAGAAAGAAGGGTGAAAGAAGAAGGAGGCATGGTCACATTGAAACCTAAGTTTCCTTGTAGGGAACAAGATTTGGAGAATTGGAACAAGAAAGAGGAGCAACATTCAATTTTGCTCAGTTACTGACAGATGTACATTGTCTAATGTCCTAAAAACAATTTATAAAACAAAGTTTGAAGAAGAGAGAGCTGGCCCAGATCTGGCAGGCCAGAAGTCTGAAATGGACCCAACCCCATCATAGCCCTCTTTATACACAAGGTCCATTAAAAGCAGTGTACGTCCATTTTCCACTATCCTACACTGTCATGTGCATACATTGTTACACACACATCCCCATAGGCTATATAGCCTATACATCCTAAAGGCCTGTTAACCTAACCTCTAATCCTCCACACCTCACTTTCAAATTATTAAAGTCATAACTGCCTTGCATTGGAAATCCAAAAGTAGAAATGCTAAACCCTGGTGCCAATTTCTCTCTTTGCTACATGAAAGGATGATTTTTTTTTTTTTTTCTTTTAGGAATGTAACTAGGTTGTGTCTGTTATGCGAATTCCATCAATTTAATCTAATTTTTATAAATTGTATTGAATTTATTTAATAAATTTAATTAAAATTAAATTGAATCATAAGTTTAAAATTTTAGATTTAATCAAACTCAATTCAATATAAATATACATTAAATATATAAAAATATGATTTCTTTACTAATATTTAAAATTATAAACTTAAATAAAGTCTCAAATATCTCAATGAGTCACTCTCATATAGTCCAATCTTTAAAAATATTAATTTTAAAAATATTTTATGTTAATTTTGAGTTTGAAGTTTTTGTTTTTTTATAAAGTTAGAGAGATAAAAATTTTAATGGCTTAATTCAATGGTCCAACTCAACTTTTAATTGGGTTGAGTTATAAAAAAAGAAATAAAAGATAAATCTAACTCAATTAATTTAATTAAGTTTAGTTAAAAAATTATCTAAAATTAATTTAATCTAAGTCACTTATATCCCTAATTTTTCCTAGACATCATATATATTACCTTTGTTTATAACCTAACTTTTTAAAGTTATTTGTTCCTTTAGATAAGACACACTTTATATTGTCTTATATATTAATTATTTTTAAAGTAAAATATTTTTAATTAAATAATTTTTTTTATTGACATATATTTAGAAGAAAGAGAAAATCATGAATGACAATCATAATTTTGAAAAAAAAATATAAATTTAAAATAAATATATTACTAGAAACCAAATTAATCACATTTTCTTAATCTTAATGAATTAAGTAATTGAAACTTATAAATAAAAATGAAACTAGCAACTTTTTTTTTATTGAAAATAATTTTATACAAATTACTTTACATATCACTTTATATGACGTTTAAAGTTTGGATAGTGTATTAATAAATATAATCAATATGATAAATAATATATTCCAAAAAATATAATATAATTTTTTAATATATCATTTCTCTTTTTAATTAATTAGTTTTTTTTATTTATCATTCAATCTTGACTATCTTTGTTAAGAATATTCTATAGATAAAAATATTTAATATTTCATTAATTTTATAAAATGACATATAATTTGTTACAAATTTTTCTTCTTCTAAAACATTGTATAAAGTGTCACAAAATAAGTACCAAATACCGTTGTTATAAGTGATAAGTTTTATAGAATTTAATATAATTGTATATCAAAATTCAAATTCAAATTTATTAATTAAATTAAAATAATTTCATGTTGATCCACAAATAAAAGATGATATTCTCTTAAATACATTAATATCATATAATTTTATTGAAATTATGTTAACTTTTCTCTCTGAAAAGGTTAATTAATTAATACCTCATTTGTTTGTGTAAAAATAGAATATATACAAATAAAAATAAATAAAGAATAAAATATTAAAATTTCATTGTTAGTTTAGGAGAAAAAATAAAAAAGAAAAAAACATATTTTTTGAATTCATTAAAAAAATACCTTTTTTTTAATTTTTAGAAGAACTGATATTTTGACTTGTGCATTAAAAAACAAGTAAATATGTTTAATATATGAATTATATTATAATTAATTTTATAATAAATTTATTTAAATATGTAAATCATATTTAATTTTATAATGAATAATTTAAATTACAATAATATGAGATTATTTTTAACAATCACAATTTCCTTAAAAATAAACTATTAAAATTTAATTTATAAATAAAAATAAAAGATGATAAATTTAACAAGAAAATAGTTAAGATCAAACACTAACATAACAATAAAATGTTAAATAAATTTAATAGGATAAATCCTAGGACTTAATGAGAGTGACAAAACACTCTTATTAAATAATGATGACTTGAATTTTTTATCATTGAAGATTTAAATTATATAAAAATAGATAAATTTAAAAATAAATTAAAAAATATATTTGAAAGAAAGGGAAAAAGTAAAAAAAAAATTAATTGTTCAACACATTAGATAGGATAAAGTGTAAATAATTTCTAAAAATATTGTCATCCAAGGATATGAATTTATATTTATAATATAAAAGTATATTAAGCTTATTAAAATGACTTAATAATATAGAGTTTGGATAGTTTGTATAAGATCTAAATTTTAAATTTATTGTTATAATTGTACGAACAAAGTAGATGAAATATTTTTATAACATAAAAAATAAAAATATTAACAAAAAATAATGAAATAGAAAATTGATTTTTTTTATAAGTATACAAATATTTTTATATAATTTATTTATTCATTTCCTACCTGTTTTCTAATCAGTGAAACAATGGGAGAAAAATTCTTTGTACTTTTTTTTTTTCTATTTCTATTTATCCAGACAAAACATCCTGTTCACTTTTTTTTTCTTTCTATTTTTATCATTCTTAATTTTTTTTATTTCTTTCATTTCTTTTTACTGCTGATCAAAGCATAAGTAATTAAGAGAAATTCCATTTTCTCATCCTTCATTTAATTTAATTGCAAAATAATAATACTCACAGAAATTAAGTGTAAAATAGAACAACTATCCAGAAAGGGCCTTAAAACCCTATTAAGCAACGTTTCAAATGATTCTTCTTGTCTAGGTGTAGTTGAAAGTTAAATTTGCCCATATGTGGTACTAGAAGGCGCCAATCTTCAGCTGAAAGCTACCCTATTTTGGATCATTATCAATTTATTATGCAAGCAAATTGTTTAGCGTGCACAAATTAATTCAAACAAGGAATAAGATCAAGGACTAGGCAACAAAACACAGTCCAGCCCCTTTATGTATAATTCTTTCAACTGGTACAATTGTACACAATTCTCTGAAAAGTTGTGTAACCATTGAAAAACCAGCATTTGCCTCCCAAAAATTGAAAATGAAAAATCTTTTAAACTCAAAATGTTAAGAAAAGAAAAGAAAAAGTTTGCAGCCCGTCCTGCTGCAAGGACAAAATTAAGGAAACTAGGAAGTGCAAATAATGAGAAAGCTGAGGTATCCATACTGAAATAACTAACTTGTAGGCCATTGACAAGACTATCAGATTATGTTAGAGCAAAATACAAAAAACATACAAGTTTCTGTAACACCTAAAAGGTTAAACAAACCCAAGTTGTACTCTTCTAGACTAAAGAGCTATATAAGACTTAGAAATAAACCCATCATCAATATTTTTTCCAGAAGAGTCCACCAGAAGCCATTAGTAGCACAGCTAGAAAATCCCTTAGAGGCTATATAATGAAAAGTCTCGTTCGTATCCCCATTGATCAGCTCAGTTTTTGAACTAGATTCTATCAAATTGAACTCTTTCTGGCATGGCTTTACCCCATATGGAACATGGCTTGATGATATTACTCCAACTTGGTAGCAAAGGTTGGGGTTGTTCCAAGCCCCAAAACGCCTCCCCATTTTTTCAAAAAAGTCTTTAGAGAAGCTAAGCTCTCCTGTGAGATTGTTTCCACTTAGGTAAAGTGCATTGAGACAAGGCAGAGTTTCCAGCTTTGGTGACAGGTTGCCTGTGAGGTTGTTGTCACTAAGTCCCAAAAATCTCAACCTCTTTAATTCTGATAAGGACTCAGGAATTTCCCCTGTCAATCCCATGTTAGATAGTTCCAAAATGGCCAAGTTCTTGAGGTTTTCCCACTTTGGGGACCTGATGTCCCCGCCCAATGGATTGTTGGACAAAACCAATTCCTCTAAGGAGGACATCTCTTGCAAAGACAAGGTCAACCCACCAGTGAACCTGTTATTCCTAAGGTCCATAAGGGTCAGATTCTTAAGATTAGCTAATTCATTTAGTAGATTCCCTTCAAGGTGGTTGTTGCTCACATCAAGCTTCAATGCAGAAATTAAGCTTCCAATTGTGGAAGGCAAATGCCCAGATAATGAATTTCTACTTAAGTCAAAGATTAATAACTCATTCAGCTCACCAAATACATCTGGAATCCTCCCAGTAAGATAGTTTCCAGCAAGAACAAGCTTCTTCAACTTGATGAGATTCCCAATGTTTGATGGTATTTCACCTGTTAAACCATTTTCTAGTAGTACTAGTGATTGGAGCTTCTTGAGGACACCAAAACTTAAGGGAATATTTCCAATGAGACCTGGATTTGTTCTAAACTCCAGTGATTCTAAGCTGCCAGCCAGATTCTCCCAGTTTCCAGTGGGAATGGTAGCTGGAAACATGTCTTGTGATTGAAAGCAATTGAAGAAGGATAGAGATTTTAGGTGCTTGAGCTCAAATAACTGTGGTCTAAATTCCAAATCTTGAGCACAACTCAGAGAATTGTCATGGACGGGTCCAATGTTCAAAGCAGTTACATACCAAAATCCATTAAACAGATCACAAGAGACCCCCTGCAGAACAAAACACAGAAATCACAATTTAGCAAATAATTGATCGCCATGTTCTAGTTAATTTATAATTTCAGTATTGAATTGCAAATAGTTCCGATTACTTGGTTGAAGGGGCAATAAAATTTCCTGTTAAAAAATAAATAAAAAGAAGAAGGACAAGTGGACAACTACTGAAAAACAATTGATGCGTGAGGGTCAACTGTAGAACTAAGCCAAGGGATTATACTTCTACCTTTTTGGCATCCCGCAGAATTTAAAAAGCTTAGGTTCACCTGAGAGTTCATTTATGAAATTGAGTGCAAAATCTTATTTATATGGACCTGTTAACAACTAGCCAAAATCTTCTAGAGTAAAACAATGTGTTCAGAGTTTCACTGTTGATTGTGAAAAGGTCTGTGCAAGTCATTAACCAAACAGGAACTATAACCTTGTAGCTATACTATTCTTTCTGACACTCATCAAGAAACGATGATGCCTTACACAAACAAATTTGAACTGTCCAAACCTTATCTCTAGCACGGTATAAAGTAGTTGCTTAGACAACTTGCAGTATGATGGCACAGCTAGGTGTCTGGTAAAAGGTACCTGAATTGGAGTCCATCCACAAGGATCTGGATAAAGATCTGAGCCATTCCAGGAATCACCAACAAAGCCCTGAATGGTGGAGTATAGAGCTTCCTGCTCTGGTTTCTCCATAGGAGCTAATATATCAAGGTCTTCTTGTCCACAGCATCTTGTACTCAGAGAGAGAATGAACATAACAAATATGGCATGACTAATAGCCTTGATGCTCTTCATGATGTTATTGAATCAAAACAGGATTATGAGGCAGAAGAGAAATTCAAGATGAGTGAAGCAAAATTAATAAAAACAACCACCACAAGTAGAAGGTGCTTGGCTTGAAGCCTTGAATTCAAGTGCATCTTATGGTTGATGTATCACATGCGCATTTCTCATTTTAGAAAAGAAGGAAAGAAAAGAGGGAGAAAATATTCAACTAAATTATAATAAAAGACGCAGATAAAGAAGGGTGAAAGTTGAAACAGATGATTGAATAATCCCTCGTCAATGAAGTGGGTATCTTGACAAATACCCCAACATGGGCCCTTACAGAAAACTACTATGGTTTTGGAAGAACACGGGTTGTAGTATCAAGAAAGAAAGAACAAGATCCTGAATTTATGCTCAAACTTAGTAGGATAGTGGGAATGGAGGAAACACAAAAGCTGAGCAAGAAACCTGACCTCTTCCTTCCTTCTTGTGTTTATGGAAAAACTAAGGAAGTATATATATAAATATTTAAGAGAGAACACAATATCTTAGCACAGTTCTCGAAGCTCAATGTCATAATAACAATGGCATTAATATGATCAGAGCAGAAGAAGCTGAGAGGCCTATAAAACGGAAGCAAAGAAAGTTAAAAACAGTGTTTCCTTTTTATGCAGCTATGCTATGCAAATTGCACACCCTATGTGATTGTCTTATTGAGTACTATTATTATATGAGTAATGACTATTTAGGAGATTATGTGAGTGTTAATTAGTCACAGCTTTGCTTTGATAGGCTATTAAAAGTGTTATTGGTAGTTGAAGGCAATAAAGGGCTAGAGTTGAGGGATTAGTTGAAGCCTTGAAGGAGCGTTGAGTTTGCAATAGCTAGGTGGAGATTGCGTAGTAGGGGACCATTGTACATGCAAAAGGAAGAGGTTCATGTAAAAGCATGCAAGACAAATAGGGTTTTTATCCGTTATTGCCTCGTTGTCTTGTGTTTTTTGCTAGTGAGTTTTTGACAGCACCATTGAAACTAAAAGGACAAGAGAGAGCACAGTGGCTAGCTTTCAAGAGTGCACTTAATCACATTGCTACATATAACAGTTAGCTCCAGAGTTGGACCATACTTGTACCTTCAGAACTCGTTGAGTCTATTTTTCTCCTCAAAATTTGTAGCTACCTATATGAAACCCAAGTTTATTTTGAAAGTAAATAGGTAAATAATTTTTTCCTTTATTTAAAAGTGGATCGCCTCATTAAAAACTTGAGAGTAAATATATTTGCACTTGGCTAAGAAAATTAAGAGTGGACACAGTTTTAAATGCTAAAGCGAAAAAGACAATCTCTTTTGTGGAACTTCTTCAATGAATCCATTAATTGTTTGCAATTTAAGAAAATAAAGTTTTAACTAAATTGGTTTCGGGTATATTACCACAGAATTCATAGTTAGCACAATAATTATCATGAACTGCTGACGTACTCTTTAAAAGATGCTTGATGCTAATAAATTTTCTTTTGACAAAAATTGCTCAATATGACAGCAATTTTTTTTTCTTTTCAATGGGAAAAATGTTTCCTCCAAATTTTAATTCTTAATTTGAAAAAAAATGTTCACGTGAAAAATATACAATGTAACCCTTTATATTTTACAAATTTAATATACCTTTTTTGTATTTTATGAATTGAATAAACATATATTTAAGAATATTATAAATAATATCAGTGTTGATAAAGAAAAGTTGAAGACGAATTAATTATAAGCAAATTTGTTCCCATTAACTGGTTTTATTTACTAATAGCTGTTGTTTTTATTTTATTTTATATAAATCAGTGGAAAGAGTTTTGTTATGATTGGAACATATAGAAAAAACTGGTTATATGAGCTAAGGCAGGATTGTTAAATTGCATGTAGCCTAATCCGTTAACAAGCTTTTAAGTATTATCGATGGCTGTCATAGCACCAATTGCTGGTAAGCGTAATTCCATGACTGTTATATCATACTATGGAGAAAATCAACTCCAATTGTCTATGTTCCAACCTAAGTGAGCAGACACGAAGAAGATATAATTTAACTGAGTTCAAGTTTTTTGTGCTTAAAAAAGTGGAGCAACGACAGGTTTGAGAATACAAATTAAATATCCAACCAATAACAGTTAAATTACAAAGTTAAGGTTATTGGTTTATTTTTACATTATTAACTAAATTATGATAAGTATAATTTTTTGAAATTATAAAAATTAACAAATTTATCATATATATTAATTTGTATTGGTGGATGTATAAATTATTTTTTCTCCTAAGAATTAGATAAAAAAAAAAGTAGAATCATCGAATAAGTTACTCCAACTTCTTATGACAGTGAGATTGAGCACCCAATAATTTCATCCTTAAAGGATGAGAATAAGTATGAAAAAAAAGTTAGAGAAGAAATGAAGAGATGTAAATTAGTAATTTTTTAATTTTGTACATAAAAATTCTTGAGCCCCTATTTTGTTTTGGTTTTTTTATTTAACTAGCATGCAATAATGTTTGTATGTAAATTGCACGTAACTTGTAATTTGTATAGACAATATTTCAAAAAGTACTAATAACTCACTCAAAATTAGGATTAGTATAAGAGTAAAGCAACTAAAAATTCAAATTTTAAGTTCATCAACAAAAAAAATGTTTATTATTAATTTTATAAAGTAAAAAAATTATATATTAAAAAAAATACCATATTAAAAGAAATCTAACTTATAATTATTTTATTTAAAAAATTAAAATTTATCTTAGACTTCATTCATTATTGTCCCGGCTTTATTTTTTTTTAAAAAAAAAACCATGGTTTTAAGATCAAATGACCATGACAGTACATTGATCCATCAAACTCACCTAACCATCATCCTTCCCCTGTGTAATTGTAATTTGATGAGAGTGGGGAAGAACAGGGGAACTGAACCACCTGTAAGTACTACTTACTGAGAAAAAAGAAGAGAAGATCCAAAAGAAAAAGGACCCATAAGGAGATTTAGGAAGAAGGACCACACTAAAATAGGGGATGGGAAGGCTAATGGAATCATAAAAGGTTAAGCATTCGTAGCCAAAGGCAGCACAAATTTGTCACCTTTCATCCAGAGACTAATTAGCTTGATAAGTCCTTTTCTGTCCCACTCTCTTCCCTACAATTTATGTGGCTGCCCTTTTATACTAAGGATAAGTTAGCCACGGGAGTACTTGAGATACATAACACTAAATGTTATTAATTACCCCGCCAAAAATGAGAAAAAAAAAATTAATTTTTGTGTGTTTGAATGTTATGTGCCTGAAATCTTTTTGTTTACCAATAACCTGATTTGTAGAATTGCATCAATGGTCAAGAAAAAGAAGAGGAAATTACCTTATTTAGCCTCACGTTACTCCACCTATAGAAGTTGCACATTTAATCGACTCACAAAGAGCTTTCTTGAAATCACGCTGCCAAAGCAACATGCATATTTTTTAGTAGGCAACAAGTTTCTTGGTCCAAATCTGCTATAATAATTAAAATTAAACTTGAATGCTACACGCTCCTTTTTTTTCAAATTAAAAGTGTACGTTTCTTATCAACTAACTATAAATTCTTTTAGCACGCATTTAACTTTCTTTATTGTTGTAAGAAATTCCTAAACTTATTGATAGAAGAATCAATATAGCGTTAAATGCTTTTTGAAAAAAGTTGAGTGTTGACACGTTTCAACTTTTTTGACATTGATATATAACATGTTTCTGATCTTTCTTGAGTGGGTTTCCAAATCTGCTCTATGTCTCTATCATGATCTGCACCTAGAATGTAGAGGTTACTGCAATGGATCTTATTTGGTATTCTTAAGAAATTTAACAAAAAAATTATTAAAATCACATTGGGATGTATTAAACATTACATTTGAAGTATATTAACAATATTTTTCATATTTTTATTAATTTCTTAACAAGTATATATTTTTATGAATTTTAGTTAAATAAAAAAAATCTTTAGGAATTTGAATCCTCTCATATTGTTAAGTAACATGGTGGGATTATGTTTTTATAAATAAAATCATATAACGTTACTCAAACATATGAGAGAGCCTAAATCCCGTGTTTAGGATATTATTGATTAACATTTGTGGGTAAATATTATGTACTAGCAAGTTCACTAAAAACCCAAAAGTTGACATTATTAGAGACAATAATACATAATTGAATTTTTTGAAATACAATATAACAAAAGCTACTGAATATTTTCTATGGGCAAAGCTAAAAAGTATAGGCCGGAGCCATGGCCCCACTGCTTAAAACACTTATTTTAAAAAATCAAATATTTTTTCTAGTTTTTATTTGGTCTCTTTAAAAGTTAAAATTAATATTTAGTTCCCAGCATATACATCTATAGTCCCCAACATAAAATTCTTCTTAGCTCTTCCTATGTTGATCTTCAGGAGCCATAAATCCTTTCCCTCCAACGAAATATATATTTGGGTTTTCTAGTTTTTGTACAATTGCTCACAACCCAGTGGGGTATTATGGGTTTTGTCCTTTTGCTTGGACGTTACCTTCTTTTCTGTTGTCGTTGAGGATCACATTCACATGCAAAGCTGAAGCATCACCTTCAAAATTGAGAAAGACACCTATAGTTGGTTTCACCCCAGCTATTTTTTTTTTTTTTTTTTTTTTTTTTGCCAATTCAGCCCCTCATCACACTATTTCTTCTTTTTTATGAGAGTGTATCATCTCTAGTACTTGTTATAGTGCTTGTTTGACATACTAACCGAATAGTATCTGTATTCATTATGAATGTTAGAGTTCTTATTCGTGCATGTGATCATACTGATTTAGGCTATGAGGTCCTGCCTACACACGTGGCACAAATATGTCAATGGCGGGGATTACTGTTTGTGATAATGGAATAGTTTTATCAAATTCATAATTAATTATCTATGTGCTTGTATTGTTATAAGTATATGTACAAACTACTAATTTTTTAACTAATAATCATCAACAATGCATTTCACAATTTAAATTACATTTTAAACTTTAGAGCATCTCGATCCTAAATTTGGTTTCAAAAGATGTGCCGAGATACAAGAATGCGCAGACATATCAACGATAAGGTTCTCTACAATACGGTTTATTAATAATAATATTAAAAAAACAAAAGATAAATGTCTTCTCAAATAACCATTTGCGTTGCATTTTCTCATCCTTTTGCTTCTCTTTTTCCTCGGCCTTCTTACTTAAAGTCTGTTCTTCCATTCTAACCTTGTTTTGTTAGTTATCTGAACTTTAATATAGTATTTGGTTAAAGGGAAATTAAAGGAAAAGAAGTGAAGAAGAGAGATTTATTTAAATATTTCTTATTTTATTTAATTTTGAAAGAAAAAAATAGAGGACAGAAAAAAGAAAAGCAACATATGCTAGCGCAGAATCAGACAAACGTAACACAATGACACAAAATTGAAAATACATATATGTAGAATTGTAGCATACATCAGCACTATACTGCTTCTCTGTGGTCCACTCTGTTCTCGAACTTCCCACTTGCTTTGCAAGTTTGGACTGCCTATGTAGTAAAATAATATCACTTAAGAATTTGGTTTTGGACTGAATTCAATGGTGTCATGTGATGCATATAAATGACTCCATCTAGCTAGTGGGATAACACTATTGTTGTTTTTATTTTCTAAGTTTGGACAATGTAATTAAGTGCGCTGACTGTTCTTGTTTAATCTTCTAGATTTCAGCTAGTTTTTGCCTCAGCTAACAAACTTTTCTGAAATCCTTTCTTTCTTCTCAATACGCTATCAAAAAGGAAATGAAAGGAATCAGTGTGTTCATCATTCCTCACAAAGATAATAGATGGTTTCCACAAGAACGTGGATTTACATCAACATTCAATAAAAATATGATTTTGAGAAAATCATTTTATGATGCACAGGTAACCAACAAATTTACTTAATTGACCACTTTAATTACTCTTTTGTTTATTGTGTTGCCATTTAGTCTACAGTAATAATTTTATATTTGAAGCATGGCATCATGTATATAACTAGTGGCTTTTAATGAGTTAGTATCCCCTAAGTTTAGATGGAATTAATTGAAATCAAAAGGCTGATACAAATGAACAAACAGTAGCATCAGCATGCTTTCTTATTGCAGAAATTAGATGTTTCTCAACCTTAAAACTTACCACCATTTCTTTCCAGCTTCAATCTTGAAGATTAATTAGTTCTGTTTTCATGTTTTCTTTCTACCAGGCCCCTTGTTCAAAAGCATTTGAGTGATATCAAGTTTGTTGGTTTAAGAACCAAATGTAAAGAAAATGTTGATCAACCCTCTTCACAAACATGCATCATATAGGGGATCACCGTGAGTACTAGCGTAAAAGGAGGCAATCAGCTCCACATTAAATTAGCTCTGATTTCTCTAAACATAAAGTGAGACAAAAATAAAAGACTACACATTTGATTTATCAGTTCTTTGTAAATTAAATCTTGTAAACAATCATTCCAATTCTATACTTCAGTTCCACAGATAATTGCTTCACGTTCAGATTCAAAACTGACATGACTTTTCCCACACTTCTCTCTCAATTGTCCTTCGTGCATCACTTTCACGCTTTATCCATTCTCTTAAGTCTCAAAAAATGAAACTAGCAATTTCCGTTACCTTTATTTTTCTTCTTTCCTATCCTACTCAATTTCAATTAATCATTTCTCTGTCTTTCAATGACCACAATTCTCATATAGAAGTTTCATTTTGAAGTTGATAAGGTAGTCACAGTTAACACATGCTTGTGTTGCCCATGTCAACTTGGCAAGACTAGAAAAGGCTGGGAATATTGCTAAGATGTAAATCTCTCTTGTTAATCATGTTCCTCTAAAAGGTGCATAATTTAATTAGAGTTGCATAATCAATTACAACGCTTCTTTTCACTATTTTTAAGGGTTTTCTTACTTCACAAACTGACTTTACTACCGAAAATCCCTGCTGCTTGTAAAGAAAATCACTTTACCTAAATCCTAAATTATGTTGGCATAATATATCTAAAACTCAACAGTTCAGCACAATTATAGATGATCGTTCACATTCAAAATGACTACAATAAATAAATAAATAGACAAAGATACCTCTGTGCCACCATTCTAAATTCTAAAGCAAAGACAATATGAACTAACTTTTTTCTTATTCAAACTTATCAAAGAGTCATGTTGCCTTCCACTTCAGCCTTTGCTTGGAAAGATCTTTTAGCGACTGTATCGAGTTCATTTGTTACATTTTGAGGTTGAATTTTTTTTGTATCTAAGGGATTAAAAATGCTCTGTAAGGAATGGAATAACTGATCATGGATGTTGGCCATGAAGGGAAAGTGTGGTTTATAATGGCACAAAAGTGAGAGTTCAATTTTGCTTTTCCATCATTTTTCTCATTTATCTAATTCCATAGTTTGCATGAGTTTTGGTTGCAACATTAAGATGTAAAGACAAATAAAGTAAAAATTGATAAACCATATTTTAAACGTGATTTTGTGCATAATAGATATGAATTTTGATTCAAAATGCTTTATTTTTTTTTACATTAATTTACAAAATTCATATTTTTGTATTAAATGTGTAATAGAAAAATTTTAAAGAGAAAAAATATGAAAATAATTAAAAAGAAATTCATAAAAGTTAGAAATAAGATGAGTGAAAGTTTCATTATTTAAATTGGATATTTTAATTTATAATATAAAAATATATTTTATTATAATTTTAGTTTTAGTTTGTGTTTTTTATAAAAAAAAAAGTTTATGCTTTTTATGTGGTTGATAAAATAAAAACTTTAAATTTTTATATTTTTATATACGTTCTTTATACGTTTGCATGTTATATAGAAAAAAATTTATTTACGATAAATATATAAGTGTAATATATTAAAAAAACTAACAATTAAAAAATTAATACTTTATAATTATATGTCATATATAACTTAAATATAAAAAATAGATATGATAAAAAAATAATTTTAATCTATTTATAAAAAAAGTCATAAAAAATAATAAAAAATTATTTCACAATTTTATATATATATAAATATTAATTTTTGGGCTACTCTTAAAAGTGGACACCGGGTTGTTCTCCCTGTAGTTTAAGCCCAAAACTGGCCCTGATGATCGTAATTATTATTTCGTTTACGTTTTATTAATTTTCCAATCCCATTTTTCAATAATGTCTTACTGTTTCAATAGTCCTACTTTTGATTATTAAAATAAAAGTGTATTATAGATGTTAATAACAAAATTTAAGGACATTTTAAAGAAGAGGATAAGGATGTGCACCTTTTGTGGAAAAGATAATAATCTTCAATTTATTTGCACTTGTGAGCTTATTTCTAAACAATTATTATCATTTTGCATTGCTGAACAAAAGTGTATCTCGTAAAAAAAAATAAAAATTAAGGGTGCAAAATAGTAACTAATTTACTGTTACCATTTTATTAAAAATTTTAATGTTTTTTTAATAATTGTTTTACCAAGGTTGTCCTTTGAGTATGGTATGAATTACAGTGAAATAATGGAATGAACACTTCACTGTAAATATTGATCACATTTGTCTAATAACACATCAATATGAAGAATGCCTTTGAGTTTGCATTAGTGTTAGTTCCATGTACTTTGATGTGTACCTAATAATTGGTTCAAGTTTGAAACAAACACATCAACATTCGTGTTATGAAATGCCTTTTAAGTTGCATTTCTGTTAGTTTTGCCTAAATTTGTAAATCTATGGTGATATATACAGATAGAACGATAGATAATTTTAAAAGTAAGTCTAGAAGTTATTTATCATTTTTATTATTATTTTTAAAAATTTAATTTAATCATTAAAATTTAAGAACATAAATTATGAGGATAGAAAATATTTTTTTAAAATTATTCTTAAAATATACAATCCCTTCTTTATATATATATTAGATTTGAACTCGTATAATGTATGGTTTTGTTTAAATTATATATTTTTTATATTTATATTTCTTATTTATTTAATATATATATATACATAAATGCAGTAAAATTTTAAATTATTTAAAAAAACAAATCATAACAATTTCTAATAGGTATAATATTTTTTTGAGACTTTTCAATTAAAAATATAGTTAAACATCTTACTCAAATTTAATTTAATTATTAATATAATATTAAATATTTTAAAATTCATAATTTTATTTATACATGTATTATTTTAAAAAATCATGATAATTTTTTTAAAAAAATAATATTTTTAAAAAAATATT
>JAMLFT010003087.1:0-23077 GCA_026544285.1 Pachyrhizus erosus | reverse complement strand
ATTTTTTTTTACAATTTGCATGTAAAATTTGTGATAATTTTATTTATTTTAAAAGGGACTATAAAAGAATATTTTGAAATTAAAGATTAAAAAAATAAATTTAAATGTAGGAAACATAAATCAACAGTAACCTAAATTTAAAGGATCAAATATATATTTAATTTTTTACAATACTTATATATAAAATGTCCTAATTTATTGTTTCACCTTGAGTCCATAAAATATCAATACTAACCCTATACTTAATGTATATTACATAGAACTTCAATCTAAATGTAACAAAGATCTAAAAAAAATTACTAGGAAGTTTCTTAAGGAATTTAATATAATTCTAAAATACAAAATTTTTTCACCTTTATTTATTTATTTTATTTTAATTAATTTTATTTTTTGTTTCATTTAATCAAATAATTGCATTAATATTGACCTAATAACTTTGTTTTATTTCTTCTTATATTGTTTCTTTCAAATTTGGACCTAAACTAGTTTAAAGATCCATTTTTGTTTCAATTTTATTTTAGTTTAGGTTTAAAAGTGTTTTTTGTTTTTTATAAATGAATGAATTTTTCTTTGATTTTTAATTAAAAAATTAAAATGTTTTAATCTCTAATAATTTTTTATTTTATTTTTGGTTCTCCAAACACTATCTAAATTATTTTTCAAAGCATTATCTAAATAAATTTAATGCTAAAAATAAAATAAAATTTATTATAAACTAAAAAGTTATAAAATTATTGAGAAACAAAAAAAATTAATCATTTATTAGAGACCAAAAACATATCAAGTCTTTACTTTTTATATCTTTGTTTTATTTATTGGGTCAATTTAGGCTAAAATTATCTATTTTTAATGTTTAAGTAATATTTTGGTCCTGTAAAATATGGAGTTTTTGATTTTAATCATTCAAAAATATTTATATTTATTTTTATTTTATTTATTTAAATATTTTTGTTTTTTTATTTTAGTATCTATTATCGAGTAACAATATTAAATAATAACATAATATCAACGTTGATAATTTATTAATTTATCACATTATTAAGGAATCTAATAGGATCATCATATGTAAACTTTTTTTTACAAACTATGTTTTGAAATATTTATTTGTTAAAATAATTAATGATATCAAACTAATTAATGAAAAATTTAAAAACATAGCTTACCAAAAAATTATCAGTAATTGTCTTGTCAAAACTCTTTGATGATATGACAAATTAATGAGTTGTCAACATTGTTATTACACCATCAGTTAATGTTATTATTTAATAACAAAAACTAAAATTAAAATTAAAATATTTAAATATTTAAATGACTAAAATAAAAAATATTATATTTTATAGAGATCAAATAATTATTTAAACTTTTTTTAATCATTTTTTCTTTGTTAACAAATTATGCCAACTTGGGCTTAATAACCGGGATCTTTTTGATTTTTTTAGGTAATAGTTAAACATATTTCTTATATTAAAAATATCTTCTTTTTCTATTTTTATTAAATTTACTTAAATATTTTTTTTTTACTTTATCTCCCTTCTCATTTTCCTCTTATACCTCTCTCAAATCTCACTCCAAAATAGAGAAAAAGTTATTAATTATTTTAAAAAATAAAAATAAGGGAAGGTGTATTCAATTGATATTTTAAAAGATTATTTTAGCATAAAAAAATCATCATATATATTTTAAAAGACTTTGTAAAAATATAATGATTTATAAGATATTTTTTTAAAAAAATTATGATTAAGATTTGTAATTTAAAATTTTAATGAATTTATAACATATAAATTCATAAGAGTTGAAAGGACTTTACAAGTTAATGAAAATTTGAAGAACTTTATGGATTTTTAAAAAATATTCAAAATTACAAGAGTTGATGAAAAATATAACAAGTAAATGATAAGGTTTAGATAAAAAATAAAGTAAAATTAATACAATTTTTTTTTATATTTTAGTAGTTAATTGGTTTTAGATTCATGTCCTTTTATACAACACTTCGCTTTCTATATATATAGATATATACACACTAGTTCTCCATGTATTAACATCTCATTCTTGCTTTTAAGTCTAAATAATAATATCAAAGTTATGATATTCAGTAACTAGTGATATTGAAAATGAATATTCGTTGACTGATTAAATAAAAAAAATTATTAGAATAATTAATCCAAGAAAAAAAAAGTATAATGTTTTTTTAGTTCATTGTAAATAAAACATGTAGGATAGAAAAAAAAATTGACTAATTACTCTAAAGTATGAAAGAGTATAAAAGTTTATAATGAAACAGTAAAAAAGTTTAAAGGGTTTAGGTGAGATTATTTGATGAATTTAATATTTATACATACAATTAAAAAATCACACAAAATACATTAAAATTCAATTTATAAAATAGTCTATCAAAATCTTTATGATTTTGAATATCAAAATAAATATTTTAAGTTGTTAAATATCTTAATTGAATACCACTAGATTTTATTGATATCAATAAATTTTTTTAATAATCTTAATTAAATATCATAAATTTTTTTAACTTGTTTAAAATTTTGATTGAATATCATAAAAAAATTATATAAAAAATATTTTAAAATTCTAATTAAATACACCCTTAAGTTTAAAAAACATGAACACAAATTTTCTTCATTGTCACACATAAAAAGGATAACTTGGTAAATTACTTTTTTTAGTATAACTTTAATTAAATATATATTTTAAAATATTTTAAAGAATATCATTTAATGATGTTAAATTAAATAAACTAAATTATATATTTCAATATAAGAATAAAGGATAGGATAATATTCATATCTCACATAGGTGAAGAGTATAATTTACGTAAATTATGTTAAGTTAAATATGCTAAACAATATATTACAACATAAGAGAGAAAGAAATCTAGTATTTACATATTTAACAAAATTGTAAGTTTTTTACATTAAAAAATATAATAAGAGATTAATGATAAAAAAATTAAAAGAATAAAAAATATCTTATGATCTCGATTTTAACAGTTCAAATGCCTAATTTTATGGTGATATATTATATTTTACTAATAAATTATATTTTTTAAAGAAATTTATATATTATTCAAACTCTAATAATTTGTTAATAATTTTTTATTCATTAATATTAACATAATTTACTCTTGGAAATATCAATGCTTATTAAATCTTTGTATTTTTTTAAGAATCATTATATCTTCACATGTTAAAAAATGAAATTTTAAATTTTTTTATTTTAAATAGTTATTTGTCTTATATTATTTTTATTTCTTGAACATATATATTTAAGAAAACATTATTTTATAAAAGTTTTGTGAAAATCTAATTTTACTATATTAATAAATATTAATTTTAATTGTACATATTTAAAAAGGTCATATTTATGAGATTTCATAATAGATTTTTTTCTTGAAAATGTGTCCTAAATTGGTATATCATTATATGTAGTTTTGAAATAAATATATAAAATTGAAAAATCTCAACTTATTACTTGTAATTTAAATTTAAAACTTCTTATAAATAAAAATAATAATAATAATAATGTAAATATTGTTTTTATTGGTACTATTCTATTAACAAATTATTTTTATGAAGTAATTCTATTGTTTGCATCATAACATACTTTAATTATATTAAGAACAATGTTGTTAAAACTGATTTGATGGAGAAAATGGATTAATGAGTCAAAGATCAAATTGGAGGGTCCTTGATTGAATTGATCGACTCAATATATATTAAAAAAAAAATAACATAACTAACATAAGTTGATTAACCTATACTCTAGATTTAAAATTATTGTCATGATAAAGTATTTAATATTTTAAATAACAAATAAAGTTCATAATAATATAAGTCTGTACTCCAAATTCAAAAACATTGTAATCATAAAGTACCTAATATTCAAAATAATAATTAAACTATTAAGGTTCATAACAACAAAAGTCCATAAACAATAAATCAATAACAAAAGTCCATAATAAATTAAAAAATGAATACACAAATTGCATCAATATCTATATTTTATATCCAAGGAGTCTACGTCGGTTGAATTTAGGTGTTCCTTCTCCACCAAAGAAATGAGACTCTTCATCAATATTGTTTTTTTTTAGATTCACATTTTCCATGGTGTTGTCTTGTGCGTCATTATCGTCGTCTTCTAAAATTAATTGATTTGTGACAATACAATTATAGAAAAAAATTAACAATTAACATCAAGTGGCACCTAATACTAATTAATGTTACAAACAAACATACCAGTTTTAACTAAAGTAGATTGAACATACATATTTATAAGATCATTATGTAAAGTCTCCACTTTTTCACAAGTTAAAAATGATGATAATTCCTCCAATACTCAATTAGAATGGTCATCTAATGTTTCAAAATTGATTGGTTCATAATTTTGATGCCTTGGTTGATTCCTAGATTCATCAAAATGCTTGTATATCAACAATTAAAAAATCTAAGCACAAAAGGTAAACAATCAACGAATAGTCAACATGTTAATACTTTTGTTGTAACCTCAAATTGTAACAAAAAAAAAAACAAGATCATTAAGCTTTTGATGTTTTAACCTATTCCTTTTTTTTAATGGATATATTCAAATACACTTCAATTTCTTTCACAACTTGAAACACTACAAGTTTTTCTTACAACATGAATAATCAACTTTTATAAATTTGGTGCACCACATATATAACAATACCACCATTGATATAAAATATTACATATAATGAAATAAATCAATATAATGAACTCAATTATCATTCATATAAAATAAAGATTAAGAATCATAAATAAACGTTACAAAATTATCTAATATTAAATTTATGTAGCACGATTGTATTCCATTCACTTATAGTAAATTGTCTCCTTAAATCAAACTCAAAATTTTTTTATATCCTCATCTCATTTTTCACATTATTTTTCAATTATTAAGATTTTCATGTGAATACTTATCAATGACATCCAAAATGTCATATGTTGTGATTTTATATTTGTCAAATTTTTCATACTCGAATCAACAACCTGAATTTAAGTAATAACAAGCAACATGTAGATTTTTTCCAATGCTTATCAAAGATCTCCAAGTGAGACTTTACTTTCTTCTTATTTCTTTGAAACTTCTTAATCATTTCCTTTTTGACATTATAAATAGCCTAGTAAAGAAAACTCATGGTAAGTTTATTTTCACTATATATAATACATAAAAAATGAACCAATTCAAAAACCTAAAGTCCAATATTTGTTCTACAATTATTTTTTATTTTCTAGTCTTTGACATAAGTTTAGTCTATTTAATCCTTAGATGTTATCATAACTCTCAATGCTTCCTTTCGAGCCAATATGCTTTATAAGACAATGAAATTAGTAGCAAACTATACTGAAATTGAAAGAAGTATTTTTCTTCCACTTATATGTTGTCTCATTAAGAATAATGCATAATAATTAGTGTTTTAAAAACTAGATCAATCATCAACTCAATCAAACTCTTAAATTAATAAGTCACTATTTGAGCTTATGAGTCACTAATTAAACTACATAAATCAATTTATAGAAATAAAATAAACATTATTTTAAATGTATACATTGTCACATAAAATTTTTAAAAAATCATGTTGGTATTAATAGTAGAATGCAAAGGAACTAAGTGTTGTACACATATTGTAGAGTTTAATTAATTTTACTATATTTTTCTTAATTATCTTTAAATCAATACTAGTTTCCTTTAAGTTATGTTGAACACAATAGTAAGATTTTTCTGTTTTATGTACCTCAATATATTGTATAATTCAAAGATGCAATTTAGACTATTATAGTCATACAAACTAAAAAAAAATAACATTTACACCCACTAACTTCATGCAAAGATAGTTCATGGTTTCTTAAAATTATGCACTAACCCACTAATTTTATGTAAAAAATAGTGAGTGATTTCTTAAAATTATGCATTAACTCACTAATTTCATGCACAAAATAGTGAGTAGTTTCTTAAAATTATGCACTAAATTTTAACTCTATATTCTAAAAAATAGGTCAACAACTGACCACTTGCTAATAAATTATCTGTCAAACAATTAACAAAATTTTGTCATCTTTTATCTCAAGATTTTTCGTTTACTAATAATATTATAGAAAAAAAATAAAACACATGCATATTTTATTTTTCTTTAAAAAATTAAGAATAAATGACTCATATTTTAAATCTCAAAAACATTAATACATATAACAAATAAAAATCATCATAAATGTTGAGACTAAAAAGGAGATGCAATCATTATAAATAAATATTTTAATTTATAAAAGAAATTCTATAACATGTAATCTTGTCTGGACGGCTATAAAAGCACATGTCCCTATACTAAAATATAAACTAATTATAAACGGCTCGAAGGAAAAAAAATGCAGTCGACTACCGGCGATGGAGAACAGGACACCGACCGGTTCACTTGCCCCTGAATAGAAGGGGTAAAATTGGAAAAGAAAGAAAAAATGAAAAATAAATGTATAAAAAAGAAGAAAATATCCTGAACACTAATTTCTAAATAAGTTAATCTAATGGCTACGAAAAACTCTCCCACGGTAGCCGTGCTTCTTCCTTTAAACAATTCTCCTTTTCTTTTCTCCCAAAGTTTTCGCTACTACAAACAACACACTTTATTGGGCCAGCCCACTACAGGCCCAATCTGGGCCTCTCCATATCGAACCCACCCCGACACACATTTTCTCTGAGACTGGGAAAAGCACCGTTCACGGAGACTTTGGGGTGGAGTGAGATTGCGAGTGAGGGAAGATGTTTCTGCGTGCGGTGGCGCGGCCGTTGATGGCGAAGGTGAAGGAAACGACGGGGATTGTGGGGCTGGATGTGGTGCCGAACGCGAGGGAGGTGCTGATCGGACTCTACAACAACACGCTGAAGGAGATCCAGAAGGTTCCAGAAGACGAAGGGTACCGCAAGGCCGTGGAGAGCTTCACCAAGCACAGGCTGAGCGTCTGCAAAGAGGAACATGACTGGGAAGCCATCGAGAAACGCCTCGGCTGCGGCCAGGTCGAGGAGCTCATCGAAGAGGCTCAAGACGAGCTCAAGCTCATTTCCTACATGATCGGTATTATTCTCGATTTTTCCTTCCTTTTTTTAATTAATTAATTAATTAATTAATTAATTTTTGAATGTTGTGTGGTTTCGTGGATGGTCCTCTGCCGGTTGCGAAATTAGTTGATCTCATTGTTGTGTAATTGGGATACAACTTTTGTAGGTTTTAATTGGGAATTTCGTTGTGATCCTTGATATTGCAGAACGTTGCTATCAAATGCAGCTGATGCAGACCCAATAAGCTTTGATTTTCTGGCCACCATTGTGGTCATGGACTGTTTTTTAGGTTTTTCAAAACGTTGGTTGCTATGAAGTGACCGCTGACATTTCACACAGCTGCGTGAAATGACCAGTTCATCTATTCCAGGGTTACTGTTGTTTGGGGTGACATTACCAGGCTAAACCCTTCTGTTATTATCACATTTTCAGCTTAGGATTTTGTTTTAAAAATCCTTTACGAAGCTATACAGAGTCTTGAATACTTATTTAAGGCTAAGCATTACCATCCATGACCTTTAATAGTAATTGTACTGTATTATGCAGTCCTGCTCAAACATTGTAGATTTTCAGTCCTAGTTATATATGCATGATGAAGATACTAAATAAATACAAACTGAAAGTCAGTTATTTCAAACCTAGAATACCATGGATAAAGGGGTGATAATTCAAAGAATTCCCTATGTCAGTTTAATACATTTTTGAGCTACATGATGTTCTAAAATCAATTCTAAGTTCTAGCTTTGCTGAAGTTCACTTAGTTTCCAGTGCCCATGAGAAGTTTGTATTTTGTTTAAACTATGAATTGGTTGTTACACTTAAATCGTGGGAAACATGGATTCCATTTTTTATCCACAGTCTATTGTTATTATGCACAATATGTATAAATTTCTGCACAATACCAAATTCTTGGGCAATACTTAAATCCATAATGTTGATACATATAGAGTATTTTTATTATATAGAGTTCAAATAAAAGATTTAAAGCATTTGTCATGCAATGCTAGCTGAATGAAAGAAAGTTGACAAAGAATCTTATATCATCTCAAATTTGAGAGGGAGGTAGTGACAAGTGGAAGGAAAATTCTCTTACCTTTCATTCAGCTGATAATTTTTTTCCCTGGAAATTGCATTAAGTTTCATTACAGTTTAACAAATGAATAATTAGTTATTGATTGCAAATGTTGAGTAAATTTGAATTAAGGAAAAATGATCCTTTGCAAATTATAGTTTCAGATGCATATTTTGAAGTTTTATCAGACACCAGTTCCAATTTTCAATTGATTATGTTGTTTACTGAGTGGACGGATCAAATTATTGTGTGGAATAGAGTTACATGTACATTTCATCTCCTGATTCACTAGTTCGATTGTGATATATTCTAGGGACACTAGATCCTCTGTTTGCCTTTTACTTATTTATGTGAGTTTTTCATATTTGTTGTATTGGTAATATGATAATTAATAATCAATTATTGTGATTCATCATCTGTTGAATATAAGATATCTTATCGTCCAATTTGCATGGTCATGGTTGTAAATTGTAACAGTATTTAGTATATAGTGCAGGTCAGTCGGTATTGAACTTGATGGTCCTGAAAATATTTCAGTTAAGATCTTGAACTAAAGAAATTCCTCAGTTTTAAAACATCCAAACTTATGGTTTGTAGCCAACCAAACTTGGTAGCAGTTAGGCTGGACTGTTTTTGCTTTTGTAAATGTTAGCGTTTGTCTTGGAATGATAACTTGATCCAGAAAAGCATATAGTTTGTAACTTGTAATGTTGGTGCTGTTTGTCTACATGTGTATACTGTGTACTTGAATGAGGATTTTACCTTAGGATATTTTGAATTTTTCTAATCCAGGATGAGTTTTGTTCACATTATGAATTTGGTAGTTGTTGGCTTTTCCTTTATTACAGATGCAGGCTACTGTCCAAGTCTTTTGTTATTTCTAGATAATCAGTTTTAACTTTGATTCTTCTATGCTTTAACGCTAATCTAAATTTTGTCAGTGTCTCCAAACTTTTGTTGTTTGATAATCACTCTCGTTATATAACAAAAATTAAGTTGCAGTTTTAAGTTTCACAATTTTTATTTTAAACCAAAGATGGAAGTAGCATCTTGTCTTTTTGGAATAAAAGATTGCCATTTTTTTGGAATCTTTTTTGACAACACTGTTTTCACCCTTATACAAATATTTGAGAATAGGAACCAAAGTAAAAACAAAGCAACATTTTTGTAATTAAAAGTGAAAATAAGAAACATATTCTCACTTACTCAGAACAAACGGTACCTTGTCTTTCATTCTGCATTCATACAAATATTTATACAAGGCAATTGTTAAATGCATAGCATGGAATGGTTTTGCATCAATTGATTAGAAAAATTGTTAACATATATTCAATGTATATTTTGGAGTGCAGAGTGGGATCCTTGGGGTGTTCCAGATGATTATGAATGTGAGGTGATTGAGAATGATGCACCAGTTCCCAAGCATGTTCCTCTACACCGACCTCCTCCTCTCCCTACAGAATTTCACAAGACGCTAGAGGCACTTGCATCTCAATCAGGAAAAGATACTCTTGCTGCCAGCTCTAGTGAATCACCGACAAAGGCATGATTTGCACCACCCACATTAGAGCTTTTATTTCTCAATTTGAGCATATTTTTCTTTTCTTTATATTAAACTGTTTGCGTGAAGTAGTTCCAGACGAAGCAGTTTTTATGGGAGAAAACCTGGGCTCCTAAATAACTTGAATGGTATGAAATAACAAGAATTTCTTGTTTCACTTTACAAGTATATATTATGCATGAAATGACTTAGTTACCAGATCCATAATTAATAGTTTTTCATTTATTTATTTATCTGGGTTACTTGACTCCCTATAGTGTCTACATAAAGCAAAGTACTATTCCAGCCAGTCTGCTGGAGCATTCTTTCCCTAAATGTGTTGAAACTGCATTGAATTCACATTTGTCGAGTTTACTTCGTTAAATTTCAGCATTTCTGTTTGATCTATTAAAGTATCCCCATCGTATATATCTACAAGTTTGTTGCTATGTAGTTGTTGTTTGATGTCTCAAAATAAGTAAAGACACACTATTTTAATTGATACACAATGTCAATATAAAGAAGTTTTATAATAACGATCACCAATATTTGATACAATCATTATTTGTTAATTTTATTTTAATGAATAAAAAAATACGATAATAAATAACGATGTATGATAACATTATATAATGTCATTTGTAAACTCTTATACATTAAGTATTTATCAATTAAACTATTCTACTTTATCCAATGCCTCTTCAAAAGTAATTATACTAAAACCAGTTAAATGTAATGAAATCTTACCGTCACAATTAGCCAACTACAATATTACTTTATCATCTATCAAATATGTTGTTACCAATTAGAATTTTATAAACAATTTGCTAGAGATCATCACATAATTACAACAAAAATACGCAAGTTTAACTTGTGTTAAAAGCTGTTTCTATTTGTTAAAAACTAGTTAAACCAACAAAATGATTTCTTGACAAATCAAGAGATTCAGGTGAAGTAGGAATTTTTCCTGAAAGCTTATTGTGACTCAAATCTAAATAATTTAATGACTTGAAATGATTCCAACAATCCGGAATTTGTCCGGATACTTGATTATTTGACTGTCTAACTGGTAGTAGTGTTTCAACTGTACCATTGGCACCAGATAAAAATGAAAGAGAATCTGAAAATTTATTTTGTATAAATCAAGAAATATGGAACCTCGTAGAAATGGTGGAATAGCACCTTCAAATTGATTCCATCCAAGAGATATGGAATAAAAGGGATTCTTTTGTGAAAAATTTGGAATTTATACCTTGTAGATTGTTGTATGAAAAATTCATTTGTATCCATTATTGTAATGCCAATTTAACCCAAAACCAATATGGAACAATATATGATATTGTAGCATTTGAAATGTCAATATCCTCCAATTTATTTTGTGTCTTCAACCATTTGGGAAATGCTGGACCTAACTTGCAAGATCTCAATCTTAGGTTGCTTAACTGAAAAGGCTAAATGCCAAAGCCAATAATGAGTTGTCAGATAAGGCCAATGAGTCTAAGTAGGACATATTAGTGAAATGGTAGTCACTGAGCACACCTTTCAAAGAATTTGATTTCATTTGTAGTGTCACTAGTTGAGGTGGGAATTGAATATGTTTAGGAATCTCTCCATTTAGCTTGTTTCCATAAAGATTTAATTCTCTTAAAGATGAGAATATTGAGAGGTCAGGTAGTGTGCAATTGATTTGATTCATCCTTAGATCTAACTATTCCAATGAGTATCTAGCACATCCCGACAAGTGATGGATTATCATTGGAAACTCTTCACTCAAGCTATTATTAGACATGCCCAATGACCACAAAGCACATTCATTCCCAAATGATTTTGGAATTTCTCCTTCAGATGTTTTGCCACTTAATTTGTTGTCAGAAAGATGTAATCTTTTCAAAGAGGATCTTGTAGTGAGTATCCAACACATCCACTGGGCAAAAACTGGCCAGTGATACTGCTGAGTTTATCACTGCCAATACAGCCACATATATAACATCCTGACGACTTTGGAATGCCAATAGTTACAAAAACAAAAAGAAAGGGACCACCTTATGACTTGCTTCAATAATTACTTCAAATTGATATTGATCTTAATAAACTTTTATATTCATACCCGTCATACCAAAAATTTTCTATATTCATAAACTTGTAACCTTTTAATATATTTATTTTCTTTAGTTTTTTATTTGTAAAAAATATGTTTAAATCTTATATATCAAACATAATTTTTAAATTTTAATTTGAAATACATGAACCAAATATAAAAAGCACTCTTTAAGTAATTAAGTAACATTTATAAAAATTATTAATAAAATTATGAAATTAAAATAAATTTCTCTTACTTTTGAAATAACTAATATAAATTCCATGTACATAATTCAAATGTTTCTTGTCTCCATTAGTTTAATTAGTTATAATAATTTTATACGTTAAGCATTTTGTATACTGCATTTGTTAATACTACATAAATAGATGAAGTAATTTTTTTTTCTAAAATATAAACATGTAGCTAAAATTATAAAAATATAAAAACCTTGGAATAATTATTTTGTTATATAGAATTTAAAGGGATTTGGTATAAAAGCTTGCTATTTATAATTAATCCATTGAAGAGACTTGGATCATAGACAGGACTATGAGATGCGTTCCGCATTTTCAGTGGAGTGAGTCTGAATAATACTAGTAAACATGGATAATCAGAATAATTAATCATTTTTTAATTCTTTTGTCTATATATTAAATATAGTGTTAAATATAATTTTGATCCTCTATTCACCTTTATTACCCATATTAAATATAATATAAAATCTATTTCTTTTAAGATATTAAGTAGCCACACAACGCTCGAGTTTATATCTAATTTTTTTTTTTTAGTTTTTGAGCATTTACACGTATATAGTATAAATTCTTTAATTTCTATATAGAAGTTTAAAATAGTGTTCATTCTGCTGTGTGTTATTTATAGTGATTTTGTGCTGCTATTTAAGATTGATAAATATTGTTTTTAACTGTTAATCCGAGTATTGCCATAGGCTTCTGTGCTTGTCATCAAGAATTAAGTTTAACTAATTTGATATATTATACTGTATAGCTAGATGCATTTGTCATTTTTGTTGATAATTTCACTCGAAAGCATATATATTTTTTATCTTGAATAAAATTTTGATGAGTGCTTTCTGCTGCATAAAGTTATTATAATTTCTTTTTCAAAATAATCTTGACATATATGCTTAGTTTGAAAATTGAAGTGATCTCATGTAATTTAAATAAGGAAAAATAATTTATACACTAATTGTGTAAAAAAAGTTTATACTATTATCTAATTATAAATAATTTCATAAAATAAATTTATTAACTTAAATAAATAATTAGCTTAAAAAAAATTCTCAATATCATTTTTATTCATCAACAGTATAAAAATATTTACAGGACATAAACATAAAACTTTTTAAACACGGACGGGTCAAATTATTTTTTACTTAGTATGACGGAATGACAATGATTGATTTATTGATCTAATCTCCAACTGTTTAAAAATTGAAAATGAGATACTCATCAAAATGTTGAAACTTTATTGAGACAAATATCTTTAACTCAATAACATATTTTTGAAATGGAAGTTCTGATTATGAGAAAAATGCAAGTAAATTATTAATAAAATACATGGAAATTTATACTAGCACAACTCTAGTAAAAGCAAAGCCTTCTTCGTTAAGTTTATTACTCTAATCTATTCAAATATATAACCTCAAACAATCAAAACATGTATACAAGTATCCCAATTTGACAGTGAAGATATACACGTAAAGCAACTACAATTTTCAACTTATTGCCTTGTCCAACATTAATTAAGAAGCTCAAATAGGATGGGGCTGTCAAGGGGCTGAAAATTAAAAAAAAAAACAAATGTTAGTTTCTGAAATGTGTAAATGAAAATAAATAGAAAAGGATTCATGGTAACAATAGAGATCATTAAAGTTTTTTCATTTTATTTTAAAGAATATCAAGTGTCGAACATCAATAATTTTATTGCTATTTTATTTTATTCTGATGAAAACTTTCCATCCAAATTTTCAATTGGTTGTCTAGGACATAGTTTTATTAAACATTAAAGTATTATGCATATAAACACTAGATGCAACCATCCATTCCAACATGCAAGAAATCATGATCCTAAATCAATCAGCAAGCTATATTTATTCATGTGATTGTTCTTGCATCATAAATGTATCTCTTATTTCATTTACATAACAAGTAATAAAAGTAACTTAACCATTGTATTGCAAAAATAGTATTTCTCTAGGTTTGTTCTAACATATCAACAAATTTATTTATATAATTTCTCAAATAAACTTAATTAGTTTAACCAACCTTACAAATAATTTAAGAATCTAACTTTCCAGGAGGCATTGGCTTGATGAAAACGAGGCTAACTAATACTTCTTTAGAGATATTGCTTTCAACATATAACATACATATACATCTACATGTAAGAAACCAGGACTCAGTGTTTTTGAAACTCAATCTCTCAATGATAAAATAGTATAGACCCAAAAAATAGAAGTATAAAAGCATAAGCCATACAAGAAAACAACATCAGCGATTAGTTAAAAACCATTGTTTTACCATAAAACCACATCGTTTAACCCTAGGCCTTCACATGAATTTATCTCCATTGTAACATTCATTACAAAAAAAAAAAACTTTTTCATGGCTTTTAAAAATATTTGAGTTTGGAAAATAGCTATAAGGGTGAAAAGTAATAAGATTTTAATTTAGATTGAGTACCATTTCCTTGGATAACTTGCCCATTTTAAAACTCACGAAGATAAAAAAAAAATCTAAAGACAAAAGTTATTATTAAAATGGTAAAAAAAACAAGGTAGAGGTTTAATAAATTATAGAGAAAAAAAGCAGAGAGCAACTTAGGAAAAAGGAAAAGAAAATTATGAAAAAGAAGGAAACTAAGTGTGTTTGATTGTGTTTTTGTTTTTGTTTTTAAAAACTATTTTATAAAATAATTTTTATAAACTAATTTTTAGTGGGTAAAAGTGGGGAGAAAAAAAAAAAAGACGTAAATGTGTAAGAGAGAACATGAGTAATAAGAAACTAAAAATAGAAAACCAAATCAACTTAGAGACATTCTATATTTTTGGTTTTAAAAACTAAAAACAATACATGTTTTGAAAAAAAAATAATGTATCATTTTTATCAAATAAGATTTTTTGCTTATTTGTTTAAGAACAAAAAACTATTATAAAAAACAAGAAACAAACATGTTTATTGCTATGTAGTTGTTAATTCAAGTTTCAAAATAAGTAAAAACATATTATTTTAATTGATATAAAATGACAGTATAAATAAGTTTTATATTGAAACTCGTTAATATGTGATACAATCATTATTTTTAATACTATTTTAATAAAAAAAATATTATGATAATAAATAATGATGTATGAAAATATTACATATAGTCATTTGTAAAATTCTAATACAATAACTGTTCATACCAATTACACTCATAATTTATCCTATGTCTTCAAAATAATCACATGGTTATATAATTAACAAAATTAATTATGTTAAAAATAGTTAAAAGTTATGTCTTACCACTAATTCACAACTATAATATTACGCTCTCATTTTTATTTTTTTTTGAGATACCCTATCATTTATTAAATAGTCTATTACCAAAGTATTTTATAAACAATTTTCTAAGGATCACTTAATTACAACAAAAATTAGGCAAGTTTAACTAATGTTAAAATAAAAGGTATTTTTATTTGGAGTTATATGTTTTTCTTTTTTATTGGCAGGTTTCTTATGTACATAATTTCTCAAGTGGTGGCCCACAGAGATCAAGATTATCTTCATAACTAGAAGCATTGAAATTCTGTAATTGTGTGCCAGTTGAAATTTTTCTGGTTAGATGGTTATGTCACAAATCTAACATATAGAGTTGATAAATTTGAGTAAGACTTGGATGAATTGAACCAACTAGCTGGTTTCATGACAAATCAAGAAATTCAAGTGATGTTAGGTTTCCAATATTTGAAGGAATTTTCCCTGTCGAATTGTTTCTTGATAAATTCAATGAAACCATTTCAAATAAATTTTCTATTTCAACTGGAATTTCTTCTGAAAAATGATTACTTGAGAGATCAATACTTCTTAAAAGCAGTAACCCGTTGTTCTTGAACTTTGTTCAGAACCCTTCCACATCAAGAAAGCATTCAAATCGTATGATATTCTTTTATCCGATTATATATGTTTGTAACTTGAGTTATAATTGTGAATGTTTCGTTAGGTAGTTGCTCTAAAGCGCGAGTATTTCTAAAATCATGCCGTACACTTACTGGGCACATACTCGTATGTTGTACTTGTTGAGTATTTGTAAGTATGTACCATGTATATACCAAAAGTAATTTTTAAAAGAAAAAATTGGATAATTTTTCTCCACTTTCATAATCCTAAACTGTAATTCTTTTTTATTAAGATGATGGATAAGATATTCAATGATTATCTACAATCTTCACATTATCTTTTGTCACAAGAGGAAAAAAATATTAGGGAGACAAAGTCCCACCTTTCAATTCTAGCAGCACCAAATCCAAGACTATCGTCCAGTTCGGTTCAGTTTTTTTATAAGTGAAGTTTGGTTCAATGTTTTTTTTTTGCCAGCCTTAATCACAGCGATATCTAGTCATCAAACATTCTTTTGGATTACAACTATGAAGCACGGGTATCTGTCATTTTACTTATTCAAAGTTTGATGTTGTTTTTTTCTACTTATATCCATCCAAATCTTATAGGTCTCAGATTTTGGGCTAGCAAAATTAGCTCTTGATGCAAATACACATGAAACTAATCACACGTGTCATTGGAACATTTGGGTGGGGTAACTGGGTATTCATTAATATGTTTATAAACTTCCCTTTTTCATTTTGCATTAAGATTAATAGATCTTTTAGTACAAAAAATTGTATCAGCATTGATTGTTTTTCCCCCTCTTAGAAGTATGTTGCCCCTGAATATACGTCAAGTGGCAAATTGACTGAGAAGTCTGATGTATATTCTTTTAGAGTTGTGCTTTTGGAGCTTATTAATATTACCAGACTGAAACCAGTAGATGCATCCCTATCTTTGTGTCATGAGAGTTGAATGGGTATATATAGATGCCGGTCTTTCTCTGATCACTCTTTTTTTAGTGTACCTATCTTTTTGTTAATCTTGTGTTTGAGAAGCCTAATATTAGGCTGTGTTTGATTTCTCTTTTAAAAACTGTTTTCAGTTTTTAAAAACTAAAAAACTTGTTTGATGGGTCATGTTAAAACAGGGACAGTTGGAGAAGAGAATGGGAATACATCTCCCAGCTATTCCTGTTTTTTGGATTTTAAAACAGTTGATTTGAAAACAGTTTTTTTAAGTTAATAGATGTTGGATGGAAAATTAACTGATACGTAATGAAAAGTTGTTTTAGAAAACTGTTTTTAAAACCAAAATGTGAAAAGCGAATCAAACATGCCCTTAATGTCTAATAAAATGTTATCTTATATCATAGTAACTTATGTATGACAAGGATGACAAAATGCTTACTATTTTGCCAGCCTTGCTGTATAGCCATGGTTGCAATCAAGCTTGTAAAGTGCAATGTTTTGGTTAAAAGTATAGTAAGCATAATTTAGTTCTTGTCGTTGTATCTTAAACTTTTAGGGCACTTGTTAATTTAATAAGATAACAACTGCTGTTATTGAATATTGCTTTTTACTTATGAAAGGAACATTTCAGTTAACCTCGTCACAGTGTATATGTGTTGATAATTATGTATGCCTACACGAGAATATAAACTATATAGTTTAGTAGCCAAAAATTTTCTAAACTTGTAGAAGTCAAAAACATCTTCATTAAAATCATTCTTGAATGTTCTCAACTCAAGTCTACTACTTTTTTGTGTGCTCGACCTTTGCTGAGCCATGCACTTGATGCTGACGATTTCTGTAGTTTGGCAGATCCAAGGCTAGAAAAGAATCATGCTGAGAGTGAATTGTAATGCATGATTAAAGTTGCTGCTGCTTATGTGGAGAACTCAGCTGCAAAAAGATCTCATATGGACAGGTAAATCGTGGATGTTGGAAAAACGGTAAAATGTTCTCTTTGATTATCAACAAGCAAATCCGCAACTACTGACATTGTTGTTCTTGAACCGTTATGTTACATAGGTTGTTAGAGCTTTTGATAGCTTAGCAAGTTCAGATCTAACTAATGGAATGCAGCTTGGGGAAAGCAAGGTGTTTGACTTTGCACAGCAATCTGAAGAAATAAGATTATTTCGGTGAATGGCATTTGGTGGTCAAAATTATAGCATGGACTTCTTTAGCCATGCTAGTTTCCATACACGAAAGGCCACTGTACATACTGGAAGAGCTTACTTTGACCCAAAAGATCTTGTCAAGCTAAGCCAAGGTGAGACCATAGTTGAGTTTTGTTGGTTGCAGATATGGCTAAGGTGCATTGTTGCTTTTGATTCAGGAATTGACTGAATTAGATTCAGATCCTTATTCTTGTGTCTGAATTTCATTATTTTTTCCAATTGTTGGTTTTTTGCAGCAATTTTGTTTTTGTTATTAGAATTTGTAAAATGTAACTTTTTTATACTCATGATGACAAAGATTAACTTATTGGTTCTTTTTTTTTTTTGTGAACAGATTAACTTATTAGTTGATTTGTTACATAATGATAAAATAGATGTGACTCTTTTTGTATCTTTTACATATTCTTTTGAATTTCTAAGAGGTAGCATTTTTGGCATCCGAAACTGGCAAGTGAGGAAATGAACTTGGTTTTGACATTGGCACATGTATTTGCAATGGTAGTAGTTAATGACAATTTAGAAAGAGCTTAAGAACCCTTTCCTTGTTTTTACAAAGGTTTGAATCATTGCTACTAATCATGTAGGTAAACAGAGCAATTATGGGATTATTTGGACTTTCTATAACAAATACGATAGTTATGGACATGGTGGTAAAGAAAATTAGAATTGAGATGACTTTGTATTGAAAATATAAAATTGAAACATTTGCAGCTTAATTTAGTTTTATCAACTGTATCTTGTCTTACTCCTACCTAGAAGTAGTGTTCAGGAGTCAAGTCTAATCATTATTGTTGCCATCCTGAAAACTCTCAAATTGATCTAAAAGATCAAGGAAGATATATGTTTTGAGCTACTATATGAAAAATTTGGAAGCTTATCAAATTAAAAGCTACTTTCACAAAATATTATACATGTGTTAAAAATTAAAATATTAAAATGACACGTAATTATTATTAGAGGCTAATTTTACTTGATTTTAGATATTTTTTTATTAGAACTTTGGAACTTTTTTATTTTTAATTTATTTTGTTTTTATCCTTTTTGGTGCTAAAAATCTTATATATTAGTTTAGTCTAAATTTAAATCCATCTATTCCAATTTTGAATGCTCTTAAATGAAAATTGTGTTATTTTGTAGGTCAATAAAAAGAGGAAAAAATGATTTAATTCATTCAAATTCGCTTAAGCGAATTTTTTTGCTTGGGCGAAATTGCTCAGGATTCATTTTTCTGTTTTAAAAATCAAGTGACATAAATAGGAAAGTGAGACTTTCTTTTAGGGTAGAAAGGAACGAACAAAGGTCAGAAGCAACTATCTCTCTCTTCCATTGGGTGACTCCATTGTTGAAGATCAGAAGGATTTCCAAAATTTCAGGGACGGAGAAGCGAAGATCTAGACTTGGGGCTTCAACAACTTCTCATCTTTTGTGAATCAAATCTCATGGAAATGAGTGACTGATCTCTTTTCTTTAGGGTTTGATGTAATCTACTAAATTCTAATGTAATTCTTGATTTTCATATATATGAGTTATTCTTTTTTATTCATTAGTGTTTATTTATGCTCTTAATGTTTTGTTACGTGTTTATTGTTCGTAAAATGATTTTGATTTGGAATTTGATTGAAAACATTTTCTAAATCCTGTTTAGAATGAAACACTCAATGGTTGGGATTGCTAGGAATAGAATACTAAACATTGGTCTTTATGGATGCTCTTAACGCAAATTCTCTTCTTAAATATGCAAAGAATTGATATTTATTAAGGGTAACTTAAGATTTCAAAACTAAAGAATTAGTTGGGTGAATATAATCCTAAGATAATACGGTAGAGGAAGAGTTTTCGTATGTATGATTATTAAAGTTATAAAGGAGTAAAGCTAGATGAAATTCAATCCTAGCTTTTAATCATTTAATATACCTTAATCATAATTATTAACTAAGTTTTTAAGGAAACGACTTTATATTCATTGTCAATTACAAGTAACTTTGGTACACTTGTCAAACTGTCAATAGTAATATAATTTGTCTTAATTATATATAAGAATGAAGCCTTTGGATAAAAGTTTAAATGAATGTGACGCCCTTACTGAAACCACCAGGGAGGTGAGTAGAAATCTTAGGATGTTTAGTTATATATTCAACAGGACAAGAAGAACTCTTCTGATGCTTGAAATTCTAGGAAAATGAGATCACGGATGCTTTGGACAGATGTAATCTATATATTATGGGTTAAGTTAGCATTAGAAGCAAAAGTGGCATTACCTTCTTTACATTCCAAGAAAATAAATCTCCAAACACCATTCAATTAATACATATAATTGTTAAAGATGAGTTACTCACCAGAATCATTAGATATGGATTGATTTTAGAATAACTCACCAACTTAATCTCTCCTCATATACATTTATATAAACATTGAATGTTATCCGTAGTATGCACTCAAGTCTCGAGCATGAAAAAATGTATAATCATATGAAATACAATTTTAACATGACCCAAACCTTTATTTTCCAAGAAATCCCACAGGATAGAAGGGGGATTTGGGCAGAATATGTTTTTTAATTAAAATGAAACAGGGGTCCACTTCCCATTTTGAACTGTATTAGGGGTGTTCTGCTTCTTCCGAAACAAGTTCTATTCAAAATGTTATTTATCTACCAAGGTCCACTAAAGATTCCAACGTGATACAAAAAGTTCCATTTGTCCAAACGAGAAAAAACATGACATATTCTCAGTCTAGCCTAATATATGGACCAAATTGTAGACATGTTTTTGATAGTGGGTTTATAAGAGACAAAATTGGAAGGGATAAGCATCCCAAACAAGGATGGGCACTTATTGAATAGGAAAGTGTATCTGTGTATTGCTAATTTAGTTAGATGTATGCATTTTGACACAGAGCTTAAAAATTTATAATTACATAAATCCTCATTAATTTAAGTTTTTTTTTACTTGGATTAAATGCTACATATATCTTTTAATCTAGATTAAAGATTAACATTGATTCAAGAAAATTTTACATATTAAAAAAATAAAACATAAATTTTTTAATTAAATAAATCATTTTTATATATGAATGCTGTGAGATCTTACATTAATTAATTAATCTTTTTAAGTCTTTTAAAAATTAAAAAAATATTTGTATCTAATTAAAAAGATAGAAATTGTTAATAAATTAATATATTTTCACTCAAAAATTAGAAGATGCATATTAGTAATTTTTTAAAATTTTAATGATATGTAATCATTTAAAAAGATTAAGATAAAATAAAAACCTAATAAAGATATATGCTAACAACCATATATATAAATAGATTAACGTTATATTATTACTTAAAAAATATGACTTAATTTTTAAAAAAACTCACGTGTCGTTATTTATTTAACGTCCTTGTACTATCTTGAGAAGTTTTTCTTCCTGACATCAAATTACTCATGAATTAATTCTTTCAACCATACAGCTCAGAGGAGGAAAAGATGAACAATTACGTTGCCATCTACTCTGCAAGTTGTACATCAATAAATAAATAAACTACTCTGCATGTCTGGAAGCAATGCACACTAATTATATTTTAGATCAGTTGCACCTGATCCCTAGTTGTTTTCTAATATTCTCTAATATTAATATAGCTTGAGATTCCTTTGTGATTCTTGCCCAATTGCAAGTGGTTTATATCCCAAACATAATTTGGTCCTTCTTCCATGGTGTTGTCCCATGGTTTCATCCCAATTGCAATTTGGCCCCTCCATCACCAAATGCAGCATGGTTCATCATTTGTTCTGTGCTCTTACAACAACTTTATCTTTTAGTATATTCAGTTGCAACAAGTTATCAAAAATATCAAATAGCATTAAAATATTTAGATTACATAGTTTGGCTATTTTGCTTGATTTTCTTATTATTTAATAATTTGTTTTCTTATTTAGTTAGGATTATTAGTATAAATAGGAGATGGTATTTTATGTTTTATCATCACACTATATGTCATTGTAACACATCACAGTACATAAGAAAATATTATACAGAATCTTTGCACCTTCTATATATAATTTCATAATTGGTATATATATATTTTACTTTTGCCGAAAGAAACAACAAAAGGAACAACCATCTTTGGCATGCCACGTATACCCAGCATCTTCTATTTCTTTTCTCTTTCATAAATTCTTTTCTTCTTCTCTTCATCAGCCTTGCGATCAAGGGAAGAACCAAAACCCTTTTTTGGGCATTGTCATCTTCTCTTTATGAAGAAAGTATAAACAGCAAAATGATGAGGTGCTTTACGATGGATGGAATTCCTTTTCTATGTTTAGTTTGAATCAAGTAATTACTAAAGCGATCAGTTGTGGCTTGGGATACGCAGTTGGTATATATATAATGTAAAAGCCATCTATGGCCAAGAACGCGCGTTGGTATTTTCATGGATATTACTCTAATCCCCATGTATGATCGTTAATCGTTCATCTTTTTCAAAAGTGTATATCATGTGGAGTATTGAATTTAAGAAATTTATTCAGTTTATCATCCTTAAAATTAAGGAGGTATTCAATTAGAATTTTAAAAGATTTTAAATAATTGTTTATCAAAAATTATGATATCTAATTAAAATTATCAAAAAAATTTATTGATAACAACAAATATAAAGATATTCAATAGAAAATTTTTAAAACTTAAAATTAATCTTTTTGTATTCAAAATCATATAGATTTTGATGAATTAGTTTATAAATTAGATTTTGATAAATTTTATATAATTTTTTAATTATATATATAAATATCACATTCATCAAATAATCTTACGTAAATTTTTAAATTTTTTTTCTCTCATTTCAAACAATTTTATTTCTTATAACATATTTTTCTTTTTTTATTCTTTGAAGATAGTAATATTAATAAAATAACTAATTATGTCTTTCTTTAATTTTACACGTTTTTTTTTGTAATAAGATAATTTTTTTGACTTAAATAATCTTTTGATTCCTATAAAATAGAATATTTTTATTTTTATTTTTTAAAAATTT